>PISX010002723.1:0-152700 GCA_004024625.1 Mellivora capensis
AATAAACCTAACCAAAGAGGTAAAGGATCTGTACTCGAGGAACTATAGAACACTCATGAAAGAAATCGAAGAAGACGTAAAAAGATGGAAGACCATTCCATGTTCTTGGATCGGAAGAATAAACATTGTTAAAATGTCTATACTACCTAGAGCAATCTATACTTTTAATGCCATTCCCATCAAAATTCCACTGGTATTTAAACTTTACATTTGACTCATTATAGCAAGCTGATGTATAAATTAGTATATTTAAGATATTCTTGAAGATCATCTTTTATTAATTTATTCCAGAAACTTTAGCTATCACTAACTGCATACTTGCTACAATACTGTGAGGGAAACAAAGACAGTACTAGGAACACTAACAATGCAATGGTTTTCAATCAGGCCATATGTTACTATCACCTGAGGAGTTTTTAATCATCACTCTAGACAGAATAACTGGGGTTTTCAACATGGACATGGATGTATTTTAAAAGAGTCCAGGTATTTTCATTCAAGGTAGAGAATGACTCATCTAATGAGAAGTCTGATCTTCAAGCTAGAGGTATTCCATAGATTCACTTGCTAATTATTTCTGGTCTTGAGAAAATAAGGATGATACAGTTATAGTATCTGTTCTTTTTCAGTCCAAATCTTGACAACTAAAAATATTACTGAAATCGTATTACTGAAAAAATGCAAATACATTTACCCAAACTTAAAGCATAGACATCATAGTGTTCCAAAGCAAATAGGGGAATTCTGGTGATTATAGAATTGATATTCCTTTTCTTCCTTTACAACTGCCTGCTGGCCCAGTTCACACTGTTTATTCACAAGAGAAGAGAGATGTTTTTAAGCATTCTCCATAGATTAAAAAAAAAAACACACCAAACCTCTGGCTTTAAGGATGCTGCTGTGAAACACGATTTGAGGATGAAATCCCCTACAAAGCTATCTTCCATCCTGCAACAAAAAAGTGTAGCAGTATCATGTTCTGATGCAGAAAATAGGAAATAATCTATTAATGCTGTACCCAGAGGTAATCTGTTATTGGGTTACTTATAGAGCTTAATTTTAAAAATAGTTTTATTTATGTTGCCCTGATACTTCTACATATTCTGTTATTTATTTTGGCAAGGATAAAATTGTAAGCCTATAATGATATTTTGTCAAAATAACCACTTTATAAAATACACAAAAACATAAAAGTAAAATCAGCTTAATTTTTGCTTTAATTACTTTCTATTAATGTATCCTTAATCACAGGACAATTTGGATTATAGAAAATATAAAGAAGGTAACAGAGATCACCCATAATGCCACACAGAAATAATCATATTTGGTATTATTACTTCACAATTCTATTTCTTCTAAATACTCAGTAATGCTACCTAAAAACTTGTAAAGTTTTTTTTTAAGTTCTGAAATTCTGTCCTTTAGCAGATAAATTAGTTTAACCCATTTATATTTATTGTAATTTATTGTGAACCTTGATGTATTTCTAAAACTTTGTCTTATACTTTTACTGCCAATATGTTTTCCCCTCTTCTCTATCCCTTCCTACCTTCTATTCAGTTGAGAACCTATTGCATACCTTGCATTTTTGAGGTTATAATCTATTATATTTAGTCCTGCTTTTTTACATAAAAGTAAAGATTTCTGTGATTCTGATTCTGATTATTATGATGCATAATTTTAAGGTCTCCCTGATAATTTATCATTTTACTTAATTATAATAGAAATAAGTACAGTTATTTTATTAGAATAGCATTCTTATGGAGAATCACTGTATCAAAATATCTGAGCTTTTTAAAAACCTCTAATGCATATTACTAAATTATTTTCTCAAAAGATTGTCTTGGTTACTGCTTCTTGTAGTGATATTAGAAAATATTAATCATTGTATCCATACTGGCAATGAATATTAATTTTAATGCTGTAAAAATTTAATCAAATAAAATATACATAGCATTTCTTAAAACTTGCATTTTTTGGTTTATTTTTTAATCATTAATTTTTTTCTTTCATGTATCTAATCATGTCTTTTATCAATTTATCTATTGTGATCTTAATTTTTTTTCACATCTGTTGCTGCAAGTTCTGTATAGCTATGTCTATAATCTTTTTGAAGCTTTTTCCAGTTTATATTTTAACTTTTAAATTCACTAATAATTTTTAGTATATGCAATTAAAAATTCTCCTTTGTGTTTTCTTTTATTCAGAGATTGGTATATGTTTTTTCCTTTTCCTATTAGTTTTTCTTCAGTGGGTTTGATTTTTTACATTTCAACCTTTAATTCATCTGAGTTTATATTGACTGGGTTCAAATCTTAGTTCCCCTTCATAATAACATCCTTATCTTTGGCAAATTGCTTAATCTATGTCCCTTAGTTATGTCATCTCTGAAATGAACCCAAAGAAAGAGTCTGTATCACAGGGTAATTGTGAGGGGAAAACAATATATCTAAAGTGTATGGCACATTGTAAATGCCCAGGAAATGTTACCTATTATTGAATCTGTTTATTCTTTGAAGAACATCACACTTTATTTATTTTTGTAAAGATCTTATTTATTTATTTGACAGAGAGAGACCCAGTGAGAGAGCGAACACAAGCAGGGGTAGTGGGAGAAGGAGAACCAGGCTTCCCACTGAGCAGGGAGCCTGATGCAGTTGGATCCCAGGACCCTGGGATCATGACCTGAGCCAAAGGCAGATGCCTAATGACTGAGCCACCCAGGTGCCCCAAGCATCACACTTTAATTTATGGAGCTTTATTTTATGGTTTTCTATCTGCTTGGATTTTTCTCATTTTTATTAGTCTTGGGAAAGAATTTGGCACAGTATTCAAGCACCTGAACTCTAGAGCCGAACTGTGTGGGTATAAATCCCAGTATCCAAACTAATTAACTATATGACCTTGGGTAAATTGCTTTACATATTTGTTTTTTAATTTCTCTATCTGTAAAATTGAGATATTTATGTCATTTGGCTCAGAGATTTACTGTGAGGATTAAATACATGTAAAGTAGTTAGTAATAAGTGTGTTGCTATCATGAGCTATTATTTGTTTCAAAATGTTCTTAATGTCATTTTCATCCATTTTTAATCCTCAAATTATATTGAGACCTATTCTGTCAAGTTTAGAGAGATCCCATTTTTATTTTGATTGCAAGTATGATGCTTTGGAAAAATTAATAATATTGAGTCTTTTTAACAAGGAAAAAGATGTATTTCTCCAACTTTTCAATGCTGCTTTTAGATATATCAGTAAATAATTACAGTTTTTAAATTTTTTTTCACACTATTCAGAGTACTACTAGGTAATTGTGTTTAATGTTGTACATAAGGGCTTTATTTTTCTTATTTTTAAGTATTTATTGTTAATATACAAGAAAGCCATTGTTTGGTTTATATTTATCTTCTGTATAGCCACTTTGCTCTTAATTCTAGTATTTCATTTAAATCCATGTTCTTTCCTATTCTTGTATATAATCACATAGTAAGCAAACAATAGTTTTGCTCCTCTTTCCTAATTGTTTAAAATCTGAGTTTTTACTTCATTTTGTACTGTATTTACATAAGCCTCCAGAGTAACGCTGAATTCGTGTATTTAAGAGATATTCGGTGGCTGTCTTCCATGTTTCAGGTTCCATGGAAAGCACTTAATAAACACTTGATAAACCGGGACAGCACAGCCATGGGCGCTGTCCATACAGAACTTTAAAACTAGTTCATAGTCTTCACATAGTATCTATCAAATGTTGTATGTGAGTTTGCATTATTTGGAGAAGATGTTAAATAGCTTTCATTAGATTATCAGGAAGAGTTTATAGCCATAAAAGGTTGAGAATCCTTAGTCCCAATTTGTGGTGACAAATTTAAGCCTTATTTATATTCTGATTAATTTTACTTCATAATTATTTAAATGTTCTCATTCTCTATTGTAGACTTTTTATATTTGAAAGCAATGTGGTTGTATTATCAATTTCCTTAATGTATTCATATTTTTAAAAGAATCCACATTCAAAAAAATCAGTTATTACTTTTCCATAGGAATCTGTTAAATAACTACACATTATAAAAAAGACTCTTTATAGATACACTAGTTTAAATTTTAAAAAACAGTATTTTGAGTGTTAAAAGACAATATTGAAGACACAATTCAAGTTACAACTTAGTTACCCATGGTTTCTAAGAAACATAGGAATAGATTGGGTCATGGTTTGCAATCTTAACTTGTGATTATTTATTGTAGACTAAAGATTAGGTATTTAAAGAAATGTGCTTAAATGAAAAATAAACAAATATGTTTACGTATGTTTAATTATTTGTTCTTTTGCCAGCAATTATTCTTTGCACATTTCTATTTCTTTATTGCTAGGGAAGACAGCAAGTACAATGTCTACAGGAGCACTTTATCAGTTCAGTATACAGAGTAGGAGTCTAGCCAGATGGCTGGCTCTACACAAACAAAAGTTAAACAATGTGAGAGATGCCCACTCTTGTGGACAAAGAACAAGCCTCACTCCCCAACTGCCTCTCACTTTACCCCACAATAGCATGCCTGTCAGTATACAGTCCCTGAGCCGTAGAATAGTTGCTTCATGGAGCCAGTCATTGCAAATCCTTAAAAGTATTTTGAGGGGTGCCTGGGTGGCTCAGTGGGTTAAAGCCTCTGCTTTCGGCTCAGGTCATGATCCCAGGGTCCTGGGATCGAGCCCCGCATCGGGCTCTCTGCTCCACAGAGAGCCTGCTTCCTCCTCTCTCTCCCTGCCTGCCTCTCTTGCCTACTTGTGATCTCTGTCTGTCATATAAGTAAATAAAATCTTTTTTAAAAAAGTATTTTGAATGGAGCTATAAAAACTTAAAGCATTGAACATTCCCTTCTCAAGTTATTATCTGTAAGGGTTCAATCTGCTATCTCAGCAAATTCACTTTCCATCTGTTCAAGTAATTTATTTACAAATAAACTAGGGAGATTCTTTAAAAAGTTGGTGAGAAGTGGCTAGACTTATAATGGGAATCACTGACCCTCACTAAATTTTAGCCACAATGTGAAGAGGAAAAGACAAAGATAGTGGATGCCATGAGTGATTTAAAACAAAATGAAATTACCAAGACAGTTAAATATGACAGTACAATTAGAATGTGATTGAGGAAAGGGAACAGGGCAACAGGTATATTCTTCCTTCTTTATTCAGTCTCTTCAGTTTATCTCTTCAGGTATGGTACAATATTATATAATTATTATTTTTAGATCAATGAAATAATTATATTCTCAAGGCATTTGTTAATTTGTCCATTCAAGTATTTAAAAAGTGTTCATTCAACATTTCCTGTATAAAGGCATGTGATAGATTCTGGAGCTTTCCCTTTTGAAGCTTATAGACCAATGGGGGCATTATGCATTGATAATTATTTAACCATAAAATGCAATACTTACAGTGAAAGAAAGGCACAGGGAACTAAGAAAGTGCAGTAGGAAAACTATTATTTCACTTGTGGATTGAAAGACAGCTTTTCTAAGGAATGTTTAGGTTCCACTCTGAGAAATCCATGAGTCAGACATAGAAAAGCATGTGATAGGCAAGCAGGAATTAGACAAAGCACATTGTGGACCACATTAACACATTTATTATTATTATTATTATTATTATTATTATTATTATTATTTTAAATTTAGTGGGCCATAAATAGAGGAGGACCATATCATATTCCTAATATTAAAAGGAAGTTGGGGAATATTAAAAAGATCTGGAGATGAATAGTGGTGATGATTATACAACAATGTGAGTATTCTTAATGACACAGAACTATACAGTTAAAAATGCTTAAAGTGGTAAATATTGTGATGTACAATTTTGCTACAATAACAAAAGAAATATACTCAATCTCTTTGAAAATATTCCCTCATGTGGATAATTATATTAACCATCACAGTGCATTATGATGGTATTAGGAGAGGGAATTCATGTAGAGAGCTTGACAGATACCCTGGCAGAGTTGAACTATTATATGTATATTCCGATGATGAGAAAAATGAAAATGAGCACTGTGCTGTGGATGAAGATGTTAGGATCCAAGTACCATCATATATTATCATTGGCAAGTAGTGTTAACTGCTTAGCTTCACTTTCTTGATTTGTTAATTGAGATGAAAAGCAGTTACCTATAGGTTATTTTGAAGGTAAAAGATATGTAAAATATATCTGTCCAGTATCTGGAATGTAGTAGGTGTTCAACAAATAAGTAATTTCTTTTACAGAAGTACTACTCATGGGATAGCAATCCCTAAAACTTTACAAAAATTATCAATAAAAGTCAAATACAAATATATCCATTGTAAATTCTAAGAGTGATAAAGATACTGGACTAATCCTGAAGTCATTTGTAAGGAGTGTGACTGCTGGATCATATGCTATAGGTGTGTTTAATTTTGTAAGAAATTATCAGCCTGTCTTTGGAAGTAGCTCTACCATTTTTGCATTCCCACGAGGACTGAATAAGATTTCCAGTTGTTCCGGGCTCCTTACCAGCATTTGGTGTTGCCAGTGTTCTGGATTTGAGCCATTTTAATAGATGTGTAATGATATTTTTTGTTTTGGTTTGCAATTCCCTAGTGACATGTGATGTTGAACATCTTTTCATATGCTTGTTTGCCATCTGTATATCTTCTTTGACGATGTGTCTATTCAGATCTTTTGCCGTTTTTTAATAGCCCATCAAACTCCTGACTTGGCTGGGCCCCTAAACTAGAGGGCAGAGGTAAATGAGTCCCTGTCCCTACCTCCAGTCCCTCTCTCACCAGCCTCACCCTGTGGTGGGCTTTTTAAGAGGATTTTAACTGGTTGTGGGGAGGGAAGAGAAGGAAGTACAGGGGGTTGGAAGCATGAGGACCTCCTACCCCCTTGGCCCCCTCCCCTCCTCCCAGGCATACACTCTTCCAATCCCTCCTCCCCTCCTGTGTCCCTTGTAAATAGAACCAGACCAGCCCGTCTATTCCTCTTCCCTTCCCTGGTCCCCCCGGGTGTAAATAGATTGTTATAATTTTGTTCTTAAAGAAAACGTCGATTCACACCGTCCAACCTGGCCCGTAACCCTTCTACAGCTGTGTTCCCCTTCCTGTCCTCTGCCCCTAAGGTCTCCTCCCTCCTCTCCCCACCCTGGAGGGCTGAGGGGGTGGGGGTTGGGGAGCTCCTGATGTCTTAGTTTCCACAGTAAGGTTTGCCTGTGTACAGACCTCCGTTCAATAAATTATTGTCATGAAAAAAAAAACAACTGCAGAGTTGTTTTCTTTTTGAGTTTTAGGAGTTCTTTGTATATTTAAGATACTAGTTCTTTATCAAATATATCTTTTGCAGATATTTTCTCCCATTCTGTGACTTGCCTTTTAGTTCTCTTGATACTGTCTTTTGCAGAGCAGGAGCTTTTAATATTAATGAAGTCCAGTTTATCAATTATTTTCTCCATGGAATGTGCCTTTATGTCTTTGGTGTTATATGTACACAATGTTACCTAGGTTTTTCCTATGTTACTTTCTAGTTTTGTAGTTTTACATTTTACATTTAGATTTGTGATCCATTTTCTGAAGAGTGTAAAGTCCATGTCTGAAGTCATATTTTGTTCCAGGAACAAAATTTCCTGGAATTGTTGAAAAGATGATCTTTGCTCCATTGTATTGCCTTTGCTCCTTTGTCAAAGATCAGTTGACTATATTTAAGTAGATCTATTTCTGAGCTCTCTATTCTGTTCCATTGATCTATTTTTCTTTTGCCAGTATCACTCTATCTTGTTTAATATAGCATTATAGTAAGTCTTGAAGTCAGGTAGTGTCAGTCCTCTGCCTTTCTTATTCTCCTTTAATATTGTGTTATTGATTCTGGTTCTGTTACCTCTCCATCTAAACTTTAGAATTGGTTTGTCAACACACAAAATAACATAAGATAACTTGCTGGGAATTTGATTGGGATTGTATTGAATCTATCACTCAAGTTGGGAAGAACTGGTATCTTGACAATATTGAATCTTCTACCTTTTCAGCTTTGCATGAAAATTTGCTAAGGAGTCTGGGTGGCTCAGTCAGTTAAGTGTTTGCCTTCGGCTCAGGTCACGATCCCAGCTGCTGGGATCCAGCCCCATGTCGGGTTCACTGTCAGCAGTGAGTCTGCTTCTCCCTCTTCCTCTGCCTCTCCCCCAACTCATGCTCTCTCTCTCTCTCTCTCAAATAAATAAGTAAAATCTTTTAAAAAATAAAATTTGCTTTAATTTGTTTTAATTGCTTTAATTGTTTAATGAAAGAATGAAAGAATAAATTGAACTCTTCCATACTGTAGCCATACCTCAAGAGTTTGTCCTCTTTCTGCAGCTTAGTCCTAGTCAAAAAACCAGCTGGCTGATAAAGTTAAAGATGTAACACTGAGAAGTTGCCTCTTTGCATTAGGCCTGTCTGAAGATAGAGGATGCATAGATTAGACAGATGCAATTAGTAGAAGGTGACAGGAAGGACATAACTACAGTGTAGCTGAGCTTGAAGGTTAAAAAAACTATGACACTATGTACACCCTAAAGATGCTGTGATCAATGAGGGTTTTCAGCTCTATAAAATAATATGCATGTTTCCTGGAAACAAACTGAGGGTTACAGAAGGGAGGGGGTAATTAATTGCCTAACCTTTTTTTTTTTTTTTTCCCCACCTTAACTGTGGAGATCTTTTTTTTTTTTTTTTTTAGATTTTATTTATTTATCTGACAGAGAGAGAGCGAGATCACAAGCAGGCAGGCAGAGAGAGGAGGAAGCAGGCTCCCTGCCAAGCAGAGAGCCGAAGCGGGGCTCGATCCCAGGACCCTGAGCTGAAGGCAGAGGCTTAACCCGCTGAGCCACCCAGGCGCCCCAACTGTGGAGGTCTTTATATCATTTCTGTATAGTTATGTAAGGAGTTTAATTTTCAAGCTAAGTAAAAATTGCTTAAAATGTCAATGATGATTTAGGACTTGGGGATAGAAATATGGATGTATTGAATTCAACCCTGATTCTTTATTGAATAAAACTAAAAGTCTTTTAATAACCTTAATAAGTCTTATGCATTCAAAATTAGCTCACAAAAATAAGAGAGGCTGAGTTTGTGCATTCTCAAACCTATGAGTTTCTAACAACTTTAAGAAACTGAAACTACAGTAGTGACATTCCTTAAATCTTTGAAACACCAAGCAAGATTTTTAAAAATCTGTTTTAATTCAGCAAGAATTTTTGAGCAAAAGCCAAAAGTATTTCTTCTAAACTCATAGAAACTTGAATAAAGTAAATAATTCTGGCAATTAAGCAAAAGTCTGTAGGGCCCCTGCCAATAGATACAGCTGTCACTGCTTTCTTCCCTTGTTTTAGGTTTTTAGTTAGTGAGAGGGCCATGATGGGGAAAAAAATCATTTCAGGTTTATATTTCTGCTATTTTTTAAAATTTTCCTTTCATTTTTACATTGCATAAACCAAACTGACTTAGGAGTTCTACCTGTTACCAGGCTTCAAATGTTATCTCTATGCAGACTTTCAAATACCTATTCCCAACCCCAACACCTTCCATATTCTGGTCTCATTTTTTCAGATGTTTACTTGGTAGCTCCGCTTGGATGCATAATAGGAAGCTGACACCTATTATATATTCAAAACTAAATCTCTAGTCAACTTGTCTTTTCACCAAAACCCTGCTTCCCCTTTGCCAAGTGGCAGTGTCTTCCAAATGGGCAATGGGCAAGCCAAGAGGTGAGAACTCGCCCCTGACCTCCCCCCTTTCCCTCACCTCCTGTTTTCAAGCAGAGTTTATTCCTCACAGGTCCAGACCTTGAAACTAAGGACCATAGATCTTGGGTTTGTTGAATCTCTAAGGACCTAACACAGGGTATATGATAGACCCTTAAATATTTTTAAACAAATGAAATTGCCTATATAACCTTTTCTATGTTTGCTAACTAAATTACTGATTTTATGTATCTATAGTGCAAATTGTATTGGCAACTGCAGAACGTTAGAGAATCCATTAGATCTTGGAAGAGAAATGGTGTCGTATCGTTCCTATTTGCAGAAATGCATGGAATTATGCTCAAGTCAGTGTTAACTGTTTAATAGCGAATCTTGTGCTTAAAGGCTTCTAAATGAAGGCAGTTACATAGCCTTTCACAGGTGTGGTGCTTTTTCTTTAATTATCAGCTTTCTTCTATGACATATCTTCAGTGGGATTAAATACACATACCCCCACTCACATGCACACACATGTATTTATTGATCACATAGGGTGCAAAGTACTTAAACCCCAATAGAAATATGAAAATATGTATAAGTCATGAGTTCTTTTTCCTCAATAACTTCTAATCTAGATAGGGGTGAAGAAGAACTAATACAGAGCACCTGGGTGGCTCAGTGGGTTAAAGCCTCTGCCTTCGGCTCAGTTCATAATCTCAGGGTCCTGGGATCGAGCCCCGCACTGGGCTTTCTGCGAAGCAGGAAGCCTGCTTCCCTTCCTCTCTCTGCCTGCCTCTCTGCCTACCTGTGATGTCTGTCTGTCAAATAAATAAAATCTTTTTTTAAAAAAAAGAACCAATACAGGTGTCTTGTGTACATTTTTCATATAATTCTTACAAGTACATATTAGTATTCCCATTTGCCAATTGCTGATATAACTTGCCAAATGAAATAGTCATATGAAAGAATTCTGACTGTATCTACACTCTTGTATTTTAATTTCATTGCCTTTTGATAATATAAATATCTTAAAATGCTCTTACCGAATGCCCAGACCAGACTTTCCAGGACAGATTTGTAATCAGATGTTCTGCTATACTTACCCTCATAAGCCATCAAGACTTGTCAAAATACCAAATTTTGGCAAAGAAATCATGTCTCCAAAATAATTTTTTTCTCAACCCCTGAAGTTGTCTTCAAATATGTTTTCTAATAAAGTGTCCCTATATTCACTTGAAATTGGCTTTGCATTTGAAAGATAAGCAAGAACCTTATAGTAAGGAATCCATGAGTGAGTCAAACAAATCACTCCATGATTTTATTTATTTATTTTTAAGGATTTTGTTTACTTATTTGACAGAGAGAGAGAGAGTGCAAGAGAGGGAACACAAACAGGCAGAGCAGGCAGAGGGAGAACCAGGCTCCCCACCTAGCAGGGGGCCCAATGCAGTACTTGGTCCCAGGACTCTGGAATCACAAGCTGAGTCGAAGGCAGACACGTAACTGATTGAGCCACCCAGGGACCCCTCACTTTATGATTTTAGAAAATGGAGAAAACCTCATGAGTTTACCAGAGGATAGACTTTCCTATAAAGGTAAATCTTGATCTACATCTTGAAATATAGAAGAGATGTGTTTTCTCCTCCATAAACCGAGGTTAATAATAATAACTACATGAATATTACTTAATTCTTAAGCTTCTAGATCAGAGCCTGGCTTGCAAGTTGAGAGATGATAGAGTGTGTTTTTGTTAACCATTAAACTAAGGACTATTTAATTAATTTTAAATTTCTATAATATTTCTAGTGATAATTATAGAATATGTGATATGATTATAAAGTATAAAATATACAATATTATAATTATAATTTCTATAACTTAGTATAATATATAGTATAACATATAAAATAAATACTCAATAGATATTTGTTGAATGAATTATGAAATGATGGTATATCATTGATAAATTTTAAGGCAGAGAGTTAACTTTTTTGAAGATCAAATTAAATTTTCTATTATTCACTGAGCTTTACACATTTGTATACATGTTCATTAAAAAAATAAACTTACGGCACAGGTTAGTCCTGGTAACAGGGATCGGGGATAGATCCAGTGAGAGTGCTCTGATCCTTGTGCCTAACTAGTCTTTAAGTTTCTGAAGTTTGAGAATTTTTTTCTCCACTTCTACCACCAACTGGGGTTCGTCCGGGCTCTTTCATATAGTAGGTGCTCAATAGATACTTTTTTGATAAGACTTATGTTTTTACAAAGAGATAACTACTTATATTATGAGAGATTAAAGTTATTAACAGAAACTATGGAATCCCTTTCTTTTAGATTTCAGTTTTCGCATCAGCCACATCTTTGTTCTGAAATTATATATATAAATGGAAGGATGTATCCACTCTTATCTTGTTGGAAACTTAATTAATATTTAATACAAATTTGAGTAAAAAGGGATAAGGCTCTTTGTACAGCTCAAGACCATGTTGCTGTTGTAAATCTGAAACCTCCACATAAGGGCATCAAAATGTAGGAGTTAGGGAGCTTCTCCAGTAAATCTTCTGTCAATGGAACCATGGAAAGTTGACAAGAACAGAATGCTCATCAACCAAAGCACTTGGGACTAAAGAGAATGATGATATTTTCTTGCGAAGCAATTCAGCAAGGAAAACTCACTCACTGCTGTGGAAGGAACCAAAAGTTCAGCACATGGCATTTAAGGTTCCATAATTTGATTACACTCTTCTTCCCACTTATCTTTTTCTAATGCTGATTCCTATGAGTTCATGCTCTGGCCATATTAAACTCTGCAGAGTTGTCTGAATTTAACCTTTACTTTCCTCCTTCATGCTTTTACTATTGCCACTTTCACCTACTTGCGTAGATCTGCCTATCAAATATCGACCAATGCTCTGCTTTTAGTAATTACTCCATAAATGTATTCAACAGACATTAAATGAGTGCCTTCAATGTGTAAGGCTTTGCATTAGGCAAATAGGGTATAGAAAGTGGAATGAGCCAAACTGCTGTTGAGACATTTAAATATAGAAAGTCTCTCATTATATGTATGTCTTTGATTTACTATTATGTTTGCTGCTGCTACAAAATGTCGCGACTTGGTAGGTGCTTCATAAATATGTATGGGTGAAAGAATAATTAAAAATTACCATCCATTTTTCTGATTACATCATTTTACAATCTTCAAAGAAAATGAAACACATTTCTTGGTCTTTGAATAGCACGCAATAAAAACTGATTTCTGATTAAATAGCACAAATATTCTCGCATACCCTCTTACATGTGTTTCAAAAATGAATACTTGTTGAATTGTTTTACTAGAATTTTACTAGAAATGAAGTGCATTTAAAAATAATTATCTTGTATTGTTTCTACCTATAGGGGCCTAAATTATTTTGGTAGGAGTCACTCATCAATTTAAGCACTAATACAATACCCATAGCTAGTGACTCTTCTCTCCTATTTAAAAAAATGGGATGTCAAAGGTTATATCCTACTCTTTCCTTCTGTATGGTATCTCTCTTAACCTGAACAGCAGCTAATAGGAGATAACAAGATCATTGCCCTTGTTCTTCAATCATGGGTGGGACTCTCGTTAGAAGATAGTCGGAAATTTTATGTGCCTTTAGACTGGTGGGGTAGAATAAATACCTGCTCTTTTACATGCAAGACATACAGATACTGTGTAGCAAGAAGCAGCTGCTGACATCCTGAACCTTTGCAGCTGTATTAGGGAGAATGGCTTCACGTGGAGCTTCAGAAAGCTGAGTGGCAGTAGCAGTGAATCCTTTTTATTAGACATGACAATCTCTATAAAGGAATAAAGTCATACAAAGGAGAGATGACAGCCCAGGAAGTCTTTAAAACTCCCAGTGTAAGTTGAGTGAGTGTTTCAATCTGGTATGGTTTCTTCCCAGGTTTTGCTCTTTTGTGAATGTCTAAGAGCAAAAAGCAAGAAGTTTGAAAGTTCTGTCTTGCTGGCATGGGAATTTTTTTTTTTTGCTGTCAAAGACTTATTAAATCCTGTTCTGGATTGTTATATATGAATCACAGGGAAGGTATCATGGAACACATTTCTTTGTAGTAGTACAGCTATCTCAGGTCAGTTTGAACTGCCGTTGGGCAGCAAGAGAAGTTAACAGCACATTCAGTCATGTCATTGTAGTCCAACAGGTCTCATTTAACAGTAGTAAACCTTCCAGGTATTAGTCAAAGTGAAATATCAAAATGCCTCTTTCATTATGACATGATAAAGTAAATCAGATGTAGACATACAGGATATTCAATTCTCACCAGAGCAAATGGAACAACAAAGTACCATGCAGACATAATTTCAAGAGGTGAGTTGCTGAATGTTGCATACCTTCTGATTTTTAGAGTGTACTGGTTAAAGATGTGGCCCAATGAATTCAGCACACATTTGATTGTTCTCTCTCTCTCTCTTTTTTTTTATTGTTCTCTTTAAGTGTTGGAAATATTTTGGCCTTCACTTAATATACTTACTACAATAGTTTTTGAACTTTGTACACCTACACATTACCTGGGAAGCTTGATTAAAATGTAAATACTTGGGTTATTTCCCCAGAGACTCTAACTTTCTTGGGAGTTTCTCAGAATTGTATTTTCTTAACAAGTACATCCAAGTGCTGTTAAGGTAGGTATGCCGTAGCCTGTATTTTGGGAAGCTCTAACCCATTAGCTGAGGTTTCCTTGTTATCATCAACACCACTACTCATTATTTGGATCCATTCAGTTGCTTTCGCTGATCTTTTAGGCAAATCACTGACAACACAGCAATTATCAGTTCTGTTTCCCAGTATCCTTCCAAACTTGTACCAAAACTCACCTGTCATATTTTACCTTTTATCTGCTATTCATCTGTTTTTGTGAATAGTAATTCTTTGCCAGAAGTAGCACTATATTCAAAGTAGGATAAAATATGTATTTGTCCTTGATTAATAAATGGATTCTTATTAATACACTAATAGGAAAGAATTGAGTGGAATCTCATAATGTATGTTTTAGTTTTAAATCTTGCTTGATAACACAGCTCCTCCCTTGTTCATTGACTGAATCAGTAATTCTTGGAATTGCAAATACTTAAAAAATCATATTGCCTGATTTGTTCATGATTACTATCTCCATTTTCCATTAGTATCTCAATCTTATAATTTCAAGCAAAATAATTGGGTAGAATTGGCTCCATGTCATTTTCATGGGATGGGGGGGGGGATAGTTTGGAATCAGCAAGGCCTTTCTGCATTTTCTCAGATTTCAAGAGATACCTAAACTTATATACATACACTCCTAAAATGTGGGACAAAATATATGTAGGACTTTCTATTTACTACCTAAAAGCGATGATTTCCTGAAACTACCTCTATGAATAACTGTGACTTCGTCAATTATAGTCTTGTATGACGTCATTGGCTTAAATTAGCCTGTGAAAAATAATGTTATAAATGTGCTATAAATATCACAATATATAAATATCACAAGCAGGGGTTCTACTATTTTTAAGTCCCTCTGCATGTATTACATGATTTTAAAAATAAATGGGTAATTGGCTTAATCATAAATATAATTATCTAAAAATGTGAGTAGTCAATTGTTCTATACAATGCAGGTTGTGCTTTCAGCACTCAATTAATATCTGTATCTTCAAAGCACCTTCAAATTTTTTTTTCTCAGTAGCCTCTCAGTCATGTTTCACAACCTGGGGATGTTACATTTATTGAAATGTTTTGAAATCTATTGTATCGCTCCTCCTTTTCCATATACTTCACACAAAATCTAGTGGTGGGCTGTTTCAGGGACCAAGATGGTTGTAGTCTAAAGACTATTATGCTCTACGCTCTAGTGGAACAATGGATGACTGTTCTGAGAAAGGATACTCTTTCCTTTCCATTTTCAGAAAATGGGATCTTTTCCTTGAGTGTGTGCTCTTACTCTTTGGCTTTGAACAGCAAGCTCTTCAGAAAGTTTTGCTAAGTATATTTGATCATAGCAGGAAGCTGCTAAAATATTGTTCCTGACTTTGCAGGAAAACTGTTGAAGATAATAATAACTTGATGACAGAGTTTAAAGATGTCAGTGTGAGGCTGGAGAAGAACATCTAAAGTATGCAGTTATTCAGCAAGAGGGAGATGTGTCACCTATGTTTAAGTTAGATTTCATCTGAAAATTAATTGGAGATACAGAATATCGACATGAAGATGTTTAATGGACTTAACTTTTAAATATATAATATCTCCTTTCTAAAGGGGTGGTGTCTTTTAGTCTTTTAGGTTCAAAAATTCATTTTATGTCTGGAAAATTTAATTTATTCCACTTTAATATTTACTTTTGTTCTGCACACATGTTGTAGGGTGTTTACTTACACACACACGTACAGGCACACATGTATCCATAGCCACATATGTGTTAGTATTTATAATCCTGTGAAGAAGGAACTTAAGTTTCCATTATACAGACTGAGTGACTGACTTCAGGGAGATTAAGTGACCTGTATCGCAGAAGCAGAATTTCAGAAAATGAGTCTGAGGATAAAATGTCCCCTGCTCTTACAACATAGAATAGGAGATATTGGTGTCTCTTCACCTAGATTAATCTGCATTCAATTCCAATAAGCTTCCTCTATTTTCTGGAAATAATACTTTATAGCAAATGTTTCTCAGAAATAATATGAGCGCCATAAGTAAATATTCTTTTTGACATGGCTTTTCTGTGTGTGTGTGTGTGTGTGTGTGTGTGTTTATTTGACAGACAGAGATCACAAGTAGGCAGAGAGTCAGGCAGAGAGAGGGGAGGAAGCAGGCTTCCTGCTGAGCAGAGAGCCCAATGCAGGGCTCAATCCCATGACCCTGGGATCATGACCTGAGCCAAAGGCAGAGGCTTTAACCCACTGAGCCACCCAGGCGCCCCAACATGGCTTTTCATAAACTGTGTTAAGGGTAGATCAGGATGTCTTTTTTTCTTTCTAAAATAGAGATATAACCATTTGATTATATATATTAGTATTTTATCAGTATTTGTAAAATCTTGTTCTCTGTCAAAGTAAATGATTGTATAACCATCAGTTGAATGAAATATTAGATCCATTGGCCTTAATTATATAATCCTTTAATTATATAACAGTACTGAATGCTTTGCACATAATTGTTGTTGGCTAAATGCTTGCCAATGTATTGTTGAAGCTTTTTAAAATAACATGTGGATTAGCCTATGGCAGAACTAAACATAAGAGCTAGATAGTGTCTGTACAACAGAAAACTGAATATCTAGATATGGACCAAGTTACTCAAAGGAGAACACTAGCATTGTCTAAATTAGAAAGGGAGAGGTGGGGAACAAGGCAAGTGTGGGAAGAAAGAGGAAAAGCAAGGAAGGAATATAGTGTGCCATATGTGCCATATGACAACACTGTGTTGTCTTATGGTAACATGTTGTTTTAATGTGTGACTAAGACATTTAATAAAGGATGCTGGAGAAAAGAAATTGAATTTCCTTGGAAATTAGGGAAGCGCCAATGCATGTCAGGGTTACAGCAGTCACTAGACACCTAGAGATCTGTGATGGTTTGGGGGATGCTGCAGCCAAGTAGAGAAGCCACGGGGCTCTGAAGGCCTGCAAGTTCAGGGAGCTAGCCAGCACAGTGCGGCCTCAGGGACAGGAATGCATCCTTGGTTCCTGCTCTTAAGCATTATGTATTTTCAGCCACTGAGAAGAAAAAGGTCTGCTCCTGTAAGTGGCATGTCTTTGTCAGAGTTGTTTGTTTTTTTCATTTGCTGCAGCACTTTCAAGCCAGGGGGTGGGGGCGCACTGGGGAGTGAGCTGTGAATAACGGAATGGTATGTCCTTCAGAGTGAAGGAAGAGGAGCAGTTTCTTCTGCATTAGCAGGAGTGGGTTTCAGGCTCTCTGCTTCTCTCCTCTGCAGCGCTGCTTAGGGGATGTGATCAGGGAATCACAAATGATAGGATAACTGGTGACACAAGAGAACAAGTCTCTAGCAGAAAACAAATGTGTGGACAAGATCTGAAAGATGCTTTTATATTTGAACAGCAAGAAACCCATTAAATGAAATAAATTACATGCTGTCAGGCGGATGACTCAGTGTCCTATTGAAACAGGCAATATTTTGGAGTGAAGGAAAAGATAGCCTGGTATGACACAGACAAGCTCAAAATAATGAAAACTTTTCCTTCTGACTCAAGCGTGAATATTCAGATTAGAAGACAGACTTCCAACGACACTCAGTGAAGTGCATATTAAAAAATGCTTTAAAATATGGTTAATTAGATGACTACATTCTAGACTATGTTTATAAGTAGCAATAATCCCTAACAAAGAACAAAGCTCCAATAAGTGACATTCCTTGTTATTTATTTTCACCATCCTACCCTTATTTTAAGGAATTAAAGTTAAATTTCGGTTTGTTTATGGCAAATGCTTTGGAATAGTTATTGGGTGGTCCATTCACTCCTTCATTTTTTCAGTTCAGTAAATGTATATCGAGAACTTCTATGTGCCAGGCATTATAAAAGCAACAATGAACAAGAGACATGTCCTCTGACCTTATGGGCCTATGGCCTAGTAGAATAAAAAATTAATATTTATTAAATAGTTTCATAGTAAATATTTTATATGCACAATGTTATGCAACTCTTAGAATAGTCCTATGAAATAGTCGTTCTTTCCGTATTTTACACATGAAGGAAACTAGGGTCAGAGATTGAATAACTTGCCATAAGTTGCAAGCTGAAGAATGGATGAGAAAATTTGAAGTCATAATAACAGAGAGTAGAATGGAGGTTATCAGATGCTGGGGTGTGGGAAAAAGAGGACGTAAAAAATAGAGAGGACTGTCGGTTGCCAGGGGCTTGGAGGAGGAGATATTGGGCTTGGAGGAGGAAATCTGATGAGTTATTGTATAACAGGAATAGAGGTTCAGTTTTGAAAGATGTAAAAACCTGTGGTGATGGGTGGTGGTAATGGTTGTTCAACAATATGAATTTACACAATACCAGGGAACTGCACACTTTAAAATGGTTGGGATAGTATAAGTGTTGCTGTTAATGGGGAAACATTTCATGACAAGTACCCAGGGTATTTGTATATGTGCTATTTGTGAAAACTTTGACAAAATGAAGATCCATTACAAAAAACCATGATGTTCATTATTTAGTACATTAGTAATTTATCACTAATTGTAATAATATTTAAAAGAAAAACAACCACAATATCTTTAATTGGTTCTTCCTACCAGCCCTTCAGTTAAATTTGATCTTCAAATTAAAATGATTGATTTGGAAATGTTTACAACTTTGCCATTTGTACAAAAGGTACTGTTAGGCTCAATTGTTGGAGTTAAAAAGTAGAAGACACCAATTGAGTGACTTGCTCATGTTCCTATAGTGTCAATCCTGGAGTCAGGTGATAACCCTCTGATACCAAGTCGACTTGCTTCATAAAACATGGTGCTTACAAATATATTTAAATAAACTAAAAGTTATTCTATAAACAAGGAACATAAAATAAAATGAAATCGATAATATTGTTGACCCCAAATGATGAGCATTTTACCTTTCCTTTTTTTTTTCTTTCTATCCTATCCTTTTCATTTCCTTCCCGCCCCCCACCTTCTCTTCTGTTTTTGATGCAGGTGTTTATTATCCAGCTACCATAAAGCTAAAGCTTTTTTGGAAAATAAAAACAAACCTTTATACAGACACGATGAAAATGTGGTTGCTGGTCAGTCACCTTGTGATACTATCTTTTACAACCTGTTTATCAGGTAAGAAATATCCTTTGCGAATAACATGGAGGACATTAGGAGAAGGAAAGGAAAAGTGAATTGGGGTAAATCAGAGGGGGAGACAAAGCATGAGAGGCTGTGGACTCTGAGAAACAAACTGAGGGTTTGGGAGGAGAAGGGGGTGGGGGGTTGGGTGAGCCTGGTGGTGGTTATTAAAGAGGGCACTATTGCATGGAGCACTGGGTGTGGTGCATACACAATGAATCTTGGAACACTGAAAACATAAAATTAAGATGTAAAAAAAAAAAAGAAATATCCTTTGTGTAGTCTCTGTAAATTAGGTCAATATAATCAATATTTGTGTGTATTCACTTTATTAAATCTGGTATATGAAGTTAAAATTAATGTTTTTGACATCTATGTCAGATGTGTAAATATATATTAAAGTCAACCTTGTTTTTCTTTTTATTTTCAAGTAAAATTTCACAAGATTTAATCAGTCTTATGTAGTGGTAAGCTGGTAAATGTTTAAAATGTGGACCCCTGGGAGAGAAAAACAACCCTACTGTGTAGCATTCTTCAGTTGCTGGGGAGTAAATATTTCCACTATGGCCAACCTTGACAAATTAACATAATTTAATGTGCTACTGGAAAAGATATATAACAGCTCACCATTATATAGTATTTTCACCATATACATACAGTAAACTGAAGTAACCTCGAGCATAAATAAAAGTGGAATGTAGTAAAATAATTAGAAAGTAATGAGTTTTAAACATTTGCTACCTTGGTTTTGATATATTTATTTATAAGTTAATATAATTTAATTTTTGTTAATAGTTGGTCAGTCTTGTGAAAAACAATTTTAAGATAATCTACAGTGTGTTAAGGGCATTAAAGATAACAAAGCAGTTTTGAAAGTGCTCTAGTTTTAGGACAAATACTATAACTCTATCTTTCAAAGACAAGTAAGGATTCAGAAAGATTTCTTACAGGGAGAGATGCATTATATTTTTATCTGGAAGCAGCATGTTTTCTAACAATCAATTTTTCTAATACGTTCATCTCAATTACCTTAACTCAGTAAATACTTGTTGAGTTGTTAATTAAGTTCAAGACATAGATGGATCTCATCCTTCATTTACCAGTCCTCATTGATTGTTTCAGTGATGAACCTGCTAGGCATCCTACTACATTTCTTGTTTATTATTAAGGCAATAAAAATGCTATTTTATTTTGGGGAGTATTTTTTATTATTATGACTTCATTATTCATAAAATATAATAATTTTCATCAGTGCTTGAGAATTTTAATGACATTGCTATAGCCACAGGAATTATACACACAGTTACATGCATATTTATATATTGACCACAAATTTTAATGCAACTATAAGATGCAAAGACATGAAATATGTGCTTGCAAACATGTGATGATACATCAACTGTAATAGTAAAGGTCCACTAATGTCATTTCATTTTACTAGTATCTCAATTATTTGATTAATGTTTGAAACCACAACTTGAAAGCTGCTTTGGGATTAAAATTGCTTTATCTTTTATTTTTAGAGTTTACGTGGTACAGAAGATATGGTCATGGAGGTAAGTTGATGAAAGGGTAAGTTTTTAAAAATAGCTTTTCTGAAATGAAACATATTTCGCCTCTCCTTTAAGCTATTAACTCTCTAAACTTAAAGGCAAATGGTTAATGTTAGATCACTTGGGGATTTTGTGTGATGGTTTATCTGGGGTCATAAGACAATTTGTTTGACTGCCCGAATGAACTGAGTGGATATACCACAAACAAATATGCTATTAAAGGACCGTAGCCAATAGAAAATATTCCATGTGGCCTGTATTTTTTTCCTTGAATGCTTTGTAACAATTCTATGCTATTAAATTTTGAAGCAATATTTTAAATATTGTAAACACCTAACTTACTTTTGAAAGTCTCTTGCTTTGCTGAAGAGATAGAACTAAAGTTAGTGACCTCAGAACCTTAAGATTCAGTTTAATTAGGACTCCAAAGATGTTGCAGAATTTATTGTTTATGATTTATTAAATGTAACTGTTAATTCTGCTAATTTAGATTTTACTTCAACCACTGAACATTTCTTGCCAGAAATAGAGCCAGCATGGGATACTGGAGAAAATAGAGTCTAGAGTAAGAACAGCTTGGATTTGCATATTCAACCTGGTATTCACTAGTGATGTGATTTGTACAAATTATTCACCTTTTATGAGCCTCGACTTTCCCATATGTAAAAATTACAGGATCCTTGTGAGAACCAAAAAAAAAAAAAAAAAAGAATACGATGAGAGTTTCTAGAACAGTCATCTATGTCACAGGTACTCAGTGAACATGCTAAGACTAGAAACTTACAAAAGCCACTGCAGGGTGATAGGAGAATGCAAAATTGAAAAGAATCACTGAGCAACCAGTGCTACAACTTGCGTGCCAAATCAGGGGTATTCATGCTAGTGTGGGACAGAAGAACTTCCATTTGTAGGTTGCCATGAGGATTACGGGAAAGGAAAGTCTTAGCATGAATTCCGCCAAAGCCACTTCTGTTTCCACCTGTGAGTTGCGGATCACTGCACGTACACTATATCAAGATAGGTTCTTTGACTTCAAGAAGCTTACCATATACTAGGAAATAAGATAAGTAGGCAACAAATTTATAAGAAAACATATACTGAGCATTTTCAAAGATTTACTTTGAGCAATTAAGGAATAGTTAATATAGGGAGTAGTAAGTAAGGGAGTCCTGAAGTATTTCAAAAACTTAGAAATGGAGCTACTTCCAAATAAAACAAGTGGGACAAATAAAAGTAAATAAAAGGAAATTTGGGCTGTATTAAGTCAGTATTTCTCCAAGCATATCAGAAAATACTTATTCTACAGGATATTAGTAGGATTTATGTTAAAAAGGACTTTATTGTCAAATAAATTTGGGAAAGGCTAATTCATAAAAGTTTAATAGTTTATTATTAACTTTAAGTGTTAGGTATTTGTACTACTCATTTAGTAAGTATAATACATGTATTACTTCCTTGGACTGCTGTAATAAAGGACCTCAAACTGGGTGGCTTTTAACAACAGAAGTTGAATTGTATCATAGTTGTGGAAGCTAGAAGTCTATAGCAAGTTGTTAGGAAGTCTTGCTGCCTCTGTAACTGGTAGGAGAAGGCTTCTTCCTTGCCTCTCCCAGCTTTGAGTAGCCTTGGACATTCCTTGGCTTGCGGCAGCATGACTCCAACATCTACCTCTGTCTTCATATGTATGTTTTCCTCCCATGTCTGCCTCTGTGTCTGAATTTACCTCTTTTTGAAGTTGCCAGTCATATTGGATTAGGGCACACTTATGACCTCATTTTAACTTGATTACTTCTACAAACATCCTATTTCCAAATGTGGTCCCATTCTGATGTGCCAAGGATTAGGACTTAACATATCTTTTTGTGGGGGCACAATTCCAAACAACTATATTACACCAAGAAAAAGGTATTGTGAATCTCTGATGAGAGAGGAGTTTTAAAATATCTAAATATTCCGAAACTTTTTGACCACCCAGCTAATTGTTATTAAGAAAAAAAAATTTAAAAAACTCATATATGCTGACTGACATCAAGTTAAATTCATAACTGTTAACTTCAAATGAGCAGCTGGTACTGCCCAGCAAACATACTCCACTTCCCCAGTGAATTCATTTTCTCATTTTCCTAGATCATGTCATAGTTGCTTCCCTCCCTTTAAAACTCCAATAGCTTCTTGCCATCTTTACTTTGCTTCCTATTACACAAAGGTATTAGAGACAACTTGAAGATAATTTCCACAAGTTGACACTACCACGTTTACTCTCCTCCTACATCTATGCCCATACACTCTGTCTTCCTGCTTGTTTCATATATGATGTCACCATACTAAACCCTATACTTGCACACTTGTTCTATCCCATCTGGTTTATTTAAGTTCATTGCCCCAGCAATTGTCCCCTGTGTCTTCTCATCATCAGATTCTCCCTCTACTGGATTATTGCTGTCAACATGCAAACTTTCTCCAGTAATCTCTCTCATTTAAAAAATCATTTCTCTGCAAATCCCACACCTTATAGCTAATATCCTTCTTATCTATTCTTCTTTTCATTAGTATTACAAAAAAAAAACCACTATGCTTTCTGTCTTCAAATTCTCTGACTCATATTTTCCTTTGAACCCACTGCAATCAAACTTTCACATCAACATTCAACCAAAATGCCTTGTCCATGTCCCCGTAATGTACCTATTGTGAACCCAGTGGTCAACTCTCAGGCTTTTTACTCAACCTATTGGAAATCATGCTGTAGTTGCAAATATTATGTGTAGACATAACATCTACAGGTAAAAGAGGTGTATGTTTTTCTCATATCTATTTCTTTTTAAAAGCAAGAGACCTCTTAATAGACCTCTGAACACCTCAATGTCCAGAGTTGGCTTGCAAATTTACCACCAAGCTTGTCATAGGAAGGAGTAATGTAGTGGCATTAATGACTGTCAACCTGTACTTCTGAGTCATGTGAGGGAGGATTTGATCCTTGAGTATATCTAACCTTTATCATGAGGGTGGAATGGGAGGACTGACACTGATGAGTCAAGCAACACTATCTGCCATATCACGTAAGTGAGTGGGAATTGAGGTTTTGGGTTTTTTTCCCACTTATGGATGGGAGAGTTCTATCTAATATATTATCTTTGATATATAATAGTTTTTAACTATTATGATTATAATAATCATAATAGCCTATGTGACTAGCTTTTAAATAAAATATATGTTTGAAAATACATAGATATTTTTAGTTTAAAAATAAAGTATACCAAGGCTTATTTTTAAAAAAATCATCAAACCTTAACTCCACTCTTTTCCATGTCTCTTAAAAATTTTCTTCCTTTTTTATTTTTTGGATTGTATGAAATCAACTTGTGTCTTACTGAGATAAAAGAATGAATACAACTAAGTTCCACATAGTGAACATTTAATGTTCAGATATTTAATTAGTAACTAAGTATGTGATAGTAAATATTTATTTTACATGCTTTTCTCAATTATGATCTTTCTTATTTTAATAATAAGATACAGCTATCTCAGGACCAATTTTTACCTAGGCTAACCTAAAATGAAAAAATACTCTTTAATTCCTTTGTAATTTAGTGACAAAAACAAGGGGAAGAGATAAAATAGCAGTATAATACTTATTCTACGGGAATTAGGGAATGAAATAATCATTAATTGATAGAATGGGATTATCATATGACTCTAATGTTTCAAGCAAATATCAAGGAAAATTAAAATTCTGAAGAGAGAGGAGATACAGAATTTCCGGTGTCCTCATAGTACTTATACCCAGATTTTCATGATATTTTTTCAGTTAGGATCCCTTCAATTAGTTAGCATTATTTTCATTCATATAGCATTTTTCTATCTCTAATTATGATGGAGATTTTATAGCATTCACTAGCTTATCATTATTTTGTGATACAGTCATGGTTATCAATTAATAGAGACTAGAGATAGCCTAGAAGGTGAAGTGATAAAAGTAGGCCCTTCAACTGGAGCATGCCACATAGTGGGGTATACATGAAGTAGATGTGGCAAGATGCCTGACAGTTAAAGAAAACACAGTATTTGGAGGCTCTAGCTGTGGACCTTAGGGCAAGGAAGTGGCTGCCACCAGATGATAGGCTCTTGGGCAGGTAAAGCAATGGAAAGGTAAATGTAGTCAGTCTTTCTGCTAACATGACCCCAGTCTTTGTTCTAACAATTTGATTGCTACAAGTTCTTCAAACCAATTCCTTCATATTTTAGTTACGGCAAATTACTGCAGTATTATATATTACCCATGACCCTAAAGGATCGCAACACCTGAGTATTCAATGCCCAAGCTCTAAACATCCTTGTTCCCTTATTAGTGGGGAATGATTGACAGAGAAGACAGGAGGAAAAATGATCCTTTGAGACAATTTAAATAGTGTCTGACTTAGAGAATTTATTGTGTTTCAAGAGACTTGTAACACTCACCATCCCATAATTATTGTAACATGGTAAATATTGTGAAAATCCCAGTATTAGACTCTGTTCAAATTTTTTTGCCGTTGTTTTTTTTTCTAATAGTTTTTTTTTTCCTGAGACTCTTCTTATAACATCCTTATGTAGAATTATGTTTTTATAACATAACAGATTGAGATGACATATTATAGAATGAGAAATAGAATTTGTTTCAAAATAGATATAAAATGAATAAAAAATCTCTCAAGTACAAGTCATAATTATACTTTCAATTTTCAAAAATAAAATAGAATAGCAAGATTAGAGTGGACCATCTCCACATAGTGAGAGGTGAAGTAATACCATAATAATTTTAAATAATAAAACTGATTATGTTAATGATGGAACTGAGAATGGTACAGAAAAAAGCAGTAGTTTTTGCCTGTTGTTTACATTTGTAAATTTAACAACAAATAATCCGATACAATTTCATTCTTTCTTGTTAATCTTCATGATCAAATTTAAGAAATGAACTTACGTCTCCAAAAGATTACCATTATGTGGTAGAAAACTGGTGAATTTGCATTAAAAGCAGATCAAAAGAAAGAGTGATTTGAAATGCTGCCTTTAATTAGCTGGAGAAGCCATCTATAATTTTGTGCTCATTTTTAGAAGAATCTACCCAGTAAGAAAAAGGGCACATATTTAAAAAGTAATCTTATTTTTCTGAAACATAATACCTATTTTTTGTTTCGTGTGCCCTGTAACCCCATAATACATCCAAAGCACCATAATTTATCACCTAATTACTTCCACAGCTGTAGAAAAAAGCAGTAAGAAGGATATATTTTCTGTTGGCTGAGAGTGTAATGCTTGCATTATGCATCCTTTTCTGAGCCTTGTATTCTCCCAGAAATTTATTTTCCCCTCACCCGAGTGCCCTAGCTGAAAGAATAGAGTGATGAGCTCAGATACTCTTCAAGGGGGTTATGAGGGTAACATTCAGAGGTTCACTGAGCATACCCATGCAATTCAAATGCTTGTTTTTGAGGCACTTATCTTTCAAGGGTCCAAATACATTCCCCAAATAAAATATATAGAGTAATTGCTAAAACATCTAATGGAATACATTGTTTTATTTAGGCCAGACCATTTCACAAAAGCATAAAACACATATTTGTGAAATAAAACCAGAAGTACTACTGTAATGTGAAGTGTGTCCTATTCCAATTTTTGACCAGGGGAGTATGATCCAGGGGACCTATCTTAAATGCAATGTCCTCTCAATGTGAAAAATAAATCCAGTATTTTGATGGAAATTAGCTTCATATTTTTATCCTCTGAATGTTTCACTGTCTGTTCCTATAAAGGCCAGATGGAAGTGGAGTATGAAGAAGCATATACATATAATTTATAAAGAGTTCTTGTCATAAGAAACAAAAATAGCATGGGGCACTAATATTACCCAGTTTGGTACATAAATGTCAATGCAGTTCACCCACAAAGTCTTTACATATGCCTCCTGAGGTATTGCCTGACAATAGATATAGTCTTATTATTATTATTATGTGACATTCCATTATTTTCAATGGCAAATTTCATTGCTGTTATCTTTTCTAGAAAAAATTAAATTATTTTAATGCATATGATTAAGATGAAGAAGCTACTTAAAACACCCTCAGTCTTCTAAAAGCTGACAACATTTGTCTTAAAAGCATATGCCTTAAAATTAAAAGAGACTGCATGAAATGAAATATTTAGGACTATACATTTAATTAAAATATGCAAATCTACCGATCTAATCTCGACCCTCACGTAGATGTCTGCTTATGTCTTTGTTGAATTTGAAGGTGCAACACAGTACTTTAAATAATGAGGCCAATTTGTATGAACATAACTTCTTCAGAGTGATAAAAGTAGTTGTTTCAAGAAAGCTAATGAAATTATAAATTGAGAATTTAGGGTTATTACAACTTCTCTAATGGCATTGCCAGAGGACACTGTGAAAGCAGATGCTAGACAGCCTGGGACTGGCTATTTCTACATTGGAAATACAATAATGTTAAAGAGGTTCTAACTAACATAACCCTGCACCTTTGAGATGAGGACAAATTTTGTGAAATAGTGTGCAATCACTAATAAATCCCTATTACTAAATAAAACAGGGATTTCGTTAGTTACAAGTCTCTCCAGTTTGCTGCTTGTGGAATACAAGTTGGAAATATCCCAAAGGAAAACCCCTAAACTTGAACACCTGAGATTCTCTTGAGTGTGTCTTTCACAGAACATAATTTTTTTATTTTAATGAAATCCAGCTTGTTTTTTTTTCTTTAATGGATCACACTTTTTGTGTTGTATCTAAAAACTCATCATCAGGCTTTTTAGATAAATACAATGTGCTCAGAAGACACTTATGAGCTTAAAGCTTCTCTAAATAGTATTTATTTTTTATCCTCTAAATATCTGGTCCACTTAAGATTTTTAAAAAATGAAAAATTTCACACTAACATTGTTATTGATCAGGGTTAGAGTTGAAATAGAAGTCATCTTGTCTTCAAGAAGAGAATCTAAATATTTTTATAAAATTGCACTTCTCTGCTTGTCTTTTTAAATATTTTCATGTGAATTGGGAAGAAACAACAGAATCTCCAGATTAGCAGGTGTTACTAAATTGTTCCAATCAGAAAAGCTGTGCAATTGGGAGAGACCCAAGGAAGAGCTTATAAAGTTGTTCAAATGGGAAGAAAAATGGCATATGATTTTTATCGTAGATAAGTACAAGGTCATTTCCTTCAGAGATTGAAAAATCTAGAGCCGACATCCAAGTGAAAGTCTCTAGTTGTCAGTGCTTTAGGATTCATTCTTCATTTCCCCTGGTGTGCGGTTATATCCTAAAAGGCCAGGAAATATTGGGTATCATCAGAAAAATTATTAGAAGTGAAGCAGAAAACATTGTATGCATTTTTGGCTTTTACAACTTCAAGAAGGATATGGAACTAGACACTGCTCACAGCAGGACATTCAAAATCGTTAGCAGAGGGCTTCTGTGAACACCTCGAGTTTGTGATCTTATTGATGGTGGTCTTAGGCTTGTGGGCCCTTAGGGCATGTGAGCCTGTTCCTTTCTTTTTTTAGATGTTGACTCCACATAGAACAAATGGCTTGCATAAAACAACAGTTAGGGGAAGTGTGTTGGTGAAACTAAATCTGTTTCTCCAGTTCCTTTGATTTTGATCCAGCAATTTGCTCTCTGAAATAGGGTGGTGATAGGGAATGAACTGAGGTCTGTAAATTCTTGAATGTCAATATCAGCAAATTCCAAACTAAAAATGAGGCATCTCACCTTGAAATATTTCAGACAAGTTTAGAAAAACTAATCCTTCTTACTAGGAGAAACTAACTTGAGGATTTTACTGATCACCTACATGTATACAAATATGGGTTGATACACACTAATAACCCCAGAACAACAAAAGTGAGTAAAACATGGCCTCTTGCTTTTAGAAATTTTATGAGTTGATACACATATATATATAAATATACATATACATACATATGATAAGATAGGCATAAGATACATAAATCAAATTTTGAAAGGATTGGCAAATTTAAAAGAACGTTGACACAATCAGTATTTACTGAATGCTGACTGTGAGCCAGGTACACTACTGTCTTATATGCATTGCCTTAAAATAATTCTCACAGTGTCTAATGGGATAGATTTTATTATTATTCTCATTTTGTAAAGAGTGATATTGAGGCCTGGAGAGTTAATAATTTTTCCAAAGGTATTGTAAACAGTACTGAGGCAAGACTTAAATGGTATAATGAAACTGCTCATTAATAGAAGCTGAAGCAAAGCTCTCATTTTCAAGGTTGTTGTTGGAGCAGACAAAATGTCTCTGGTGTTTGCCTTAAACTCTCTCCTAAAAAATATTTGGAGCCGTGAACCATAGATTTGCTCTAGCAGAGACAGTTTAATGATCTTATTAGGAATATCCTCCTTCCTAGCCACACATGCTAGTATTAATTCATGTGGGGCATATGGCTCTTAGCTCTTCTCTGTAAATGCTGCTGCATTGATGTCATATGAGTGATTCTCTTCTCCGCATCCTGCTGGGAAGCACCACTGTTCCCTTCCAGAGAAACAGCTGCTTCCCAACTTGGGTTTGCTTGTGATGTATTCTGAACCAGTTGGTCAGACCCCAAAAATTTGTTTATTGACTGACCTAGATGTTACTGAGTACAGATGCTGGTCACATGTTTAGAAAAAATAAAATAAACAAGAGACTAATTTCCCAGAGCTTCTAGAAATTCATCCATTCTCTTATCAAAAAATCATTAAGCACCTATTGTGCTCCAGATTGCTTGACAGCTAGCTGGGAGATTATGGACATAGCCACCTGTTCCAAGCATTACAATCTCATGGAACAGACGATTGTACCAAGAATCACAGAAGGTGTGCTAAGTACCCTAAGCTGTGTGAGGAGTTGTGAGAACACAAATGAGGACCAGCTAAAGCGAGGAGGGGTGAGAGGAAGCTTTCTGAAGGAACTAACCATGCCTGAGTCATAAACACTGTTTGAGTTTTGAGAGGAGGAGAAAAATGAGATGGTGATTCCAGAAACGGGAAAAACAATGTTGTGAAGTCTCAGGGACATGAAGGCCTGACTTGTTTGAGGGTCTCTAAGTAGTTAAGCATGACAATACTGGGTGCCTTGGGAGAAATATGAGAGATGGACAGAAAAGAATTTTGAATAAAGCACCTGAATGTTTTCCTCAGGATTATGGAGGCAAATATCTTTATTTCAAATGGAAATGGAGATTTGATGTTTCTAACCTTTTCCCAAAACCTTTTTAAATGTATCCAAATTTTCTTTGACTTATAAAAGAGCACAATGTAAAATAATTTTATTTTTCTTGTAGTTTCTGAGGAAGATAAAGGATTTGGACCAATTTTTGAAGAGCAGCCAATCAATACCATTTATCCAGAGGAATCACCAGAAGGAAAAGTTTCACTAAACTGTAGGGCACGAGCCAGCCCTTTCCCAGTTTACAAGTAATGTACCTCACTGCTCTTTTATTACAATGGAGTATCAAACTAGATTATAGATGAGCATCTGTGACCCTGTACTGATAGAGAAAGCTATAATATAATGTTGTTAACAAAATACAGGAATATTAACAGAAATATTGGCATGTAAGTTATTAAAATAGAGTTGTTTAATGTCTGAATTGATAGTAAGTTTTCTTAAATATGTGGAAATAATCCACTCCCTCTTTCCTGCACAGATAATGCCAATGCCCTTTCATACTATCCACTTAAAAATTGTCCAGTGGTGATCATGCTATTATGTATGTATAAGGCTATATGAAAATCATGTGCAATTTAAATATACACATTTGAGGATAAAATGTTCTTATATGCAGCAACCTGGATAATCATACTCACATATTATAGATAATATTCCTCTATCAACTACATTTAGAGAGCTTACATACATAATTCTAGAAAACACCACTTTTTTCCAGTGGTCTCAAATCTGTATTCCAGGCAATATAGCAAATTTCTTAAAATTAGGTAATCTATATCAATATATCTCTTCCTAGTTTTTTGTGGGATTTATGTTATTTTTTGTTATATTTGGGAAATTTATGTTATAAAAATAAATTTTAAGGTAACAATGGGTTTTTCTGCTTCAGATGGTTCAGAAAAGTATACTATTTCTAGTCTGATACAAAGAATAAGATTAAAAAATTAACCAAACACCAACAGATTTGAATTTCACCTGTGAAATGGTTCCATGAAGACAACGCAAGTGATTGATGGGGAAATTGGAGCTCTACTGTGTCAATGTCAGCTAACTTAATTGAAGGTTGTCATTCAACAAGATTGATTTTCAGAGTGTTTTTTTCTCAATAGAAAAACAACTTTCTATTATAAAAAGTTATAATAATATATATATATATTATATGTATATATATAATATATATAAATTTAATCCTAACTGAACTCATTTTCTCTTGAGTTCAAGAGACTCTCATGAGTCTCTGGACTAAATTACAAAATTATTCTTAAAATAAAATATGAATTTAGATATAAAAACACCATCCCTTTCAAGTTATTTTTATTGTTTCAGTTTCATGAATGGGAATGCAAAATAAGTAGATATTTTATTAATTATAAGTAACATTTATTTTGAAAATATTTGTTAGGCTAGACTTGTTTCTACCCTGAAGCCACACAGTATGGGCATTTATATACATAGTTATGGATATGGGATAGTATAACTAATAGGGTCTGTAGAGGAGATCTAATCTAAGCACATAATTTTATAGGAGAGGAAACTGAATAATGAATAAGGAAATTGACTTGCTCCAGAGTTAGTAAATCATAGATCCAGGACTGAAACACAACACAGGTTTTATGGCTTTCAAAGAAACATGTAATTTTTTCAGGATGTATCTATCTATATAGCTTGATAACATCTCAAAAGCTATTTCAGTGATCTCACTTATTTTGTGACACTTTGCCCTTGACATTCATACATGGAAACAGCAGATCAGTCTACAGCCTGGAATGGAGGCAACAAAACAGAAGAGACTATTCTCAGATAGTGTTTTAGAAATGTGTGCTTCTTGCTGTGCCTACCAACCCCTACCCCACAGACTCACTAAGAAGCAAGGTTTTACATGACTATAATTTTATACACATTAATTAGCAACTCCCTTTTCCCCCCTTTTCTCCAGTCCCTGGCAACCACCATTGTATTCTTTGCTTCTACAGTTTGACTCTTTTAGATACCTCATATAAGCGCTCTCATATTAAGTGTTCTTACCAAAATTTAAAACATAAAATAAGAAGACAAAACTTTGACCGACAAATACATTCACTAACTCCCTCCCATAGGTTGAACCCACATTGAAGTCCCTAGGATGGTGGCCTGACTATCTACACATTAATGTAGAGAGCTGGAAAGGAGACGTAGATGTTTAATTCTGTTTTGAAGGGAGACTGCATTTGACAGAGGAAAAAATAAGGGAAAGAATTCAGCTCATGATGCAGCTTGTCTGATAGAAAAGAACATTTGAAATTTTAAAACTTTACTTAATATTCAGAGCAAGTCATACTAACCTTGGTAATCATGCAATGTATCATTCACACAGTAGTTTTATATTTATGGCATGTTCTGTGATAATTTCTTATTCATGGCAACACCCTGAAAGTGACAACAGAGAACTTTACCTTCTACTTATCAGCCTTGAAGCTTTTATTATCTTGTGTTGACCCTCAAAATAATGAGAATGCTAATGAAATTGCATTTATTTTTTTAGGATTTTATTTATTTATTTGAGAGAGAGTGAGAGAGAGAGATCATGAGAGAGGAGAAGGTCAGAGGGAGAAGCGGACTCCCCACGGAGCTGGGAGCCCAACACAGGACCCGATCCTGGGACTCTGGGATCATGACCTGAGCTGAGGGCAGTGGCTTAACCAACGAAGCCACCCAGGCACCACTAAAATTGCCTTTAAAACTGTCTGAAAGGAGTAACAACAATGGTATACATTCCTGAAAACAAAGTAAACCAGTGAACTTCCCCAAACACAGCAAAATTTCAAACATTATATGACATCAAAGGCAGAATCAAATCCACTAGAGAGTAGATAATGCAATAAATAAAAATTTGGAGTCAATATAATGGGAAAAAAAAACAGTAACAATTGGTATTGCTCAACAGGGAAACCCATTGCCTTGGAAAATGCTAAGCAACTTGATATTGGATTGTTTGAGCAGAGCCAATATTGCCATCAACGTGGGGAGGGGGAAGATATACTCATTGGGTTGGAGTTTCGTAGGTTTTCAAAATGCAAAAGCATAATTTTCTACGTTTGCTTTTAAATTTCCTCCTACATTATAAAAATTAAAACTAAAAATGTTCCAGTAATTTGATTTAATAAAAGATATTCTAAAATCATTAGGCTTCTTTTGGTAAGATTCTGACCCTGATCATAAGTGTGCAAGGCCATGAGCCATGAGGCCACAGCCCACTATTTGATCATGGCTCTTGCCTATAACATTGCTGAAGACATGAATCCTGATAAGAGAATGAGTATAATACATGCATGGTCAGCTTAATTGAAAACTATTTTCTACATTTATCCTTCTCGTTATCTCACCAAGAAAGTTCGAGTCCTGTTTTTAGTCAGTGTATTTATAACACAATCACTCTAAATATACCTGCAACATTATATTGCAGGCTTGGAAACAAAAGATCCAATTTATTTTTACAATTTTCAAATTGTGTGATCGACCTCTAGTGGTCAGACTGTGACATTTACTGAGAAGAATCCTCATTTCAATTAGTTTTATTGGGAATTTATTTTGATATTTAGAATCAGGTACTGATATTTTATATTTTACTTTTGCTAGAGTAGTGCTTTTAATATATTATGCAACACATCTAGATATTCATGAATCTAGCTATTATTTACATAGAAGGTTATCATTTATAATCTATGTATATCTGCTAAGAAAACAATGTAGCAAAATTCAACAAAATATTTGTCCCTTCCGATGCCTCATGAATAAAGAGAACACATTTCATGCACTTGAAAATTTACCTTTCTTTGCGTGAACTAAATTATAAATCATGAGCCCAGAGACTCAGAATTATAGGGTGTGAAGAAATACCGCACAGTCATCTACTTAATCATCTGATTTCACATGGGGCTGTACCCATATTATTTTAGAATAATATTAGGCCAGTATTGCTGCTTGCAGGCCTATGACCTTTGATATGACATTTGTTTTTCTTTTTCATAGATGGAGAATGAATAATGGGGATATTGATCTGACCAGTGATCGGTACAGCATGGTGGGTGGAAACCTTGTGATCAACAATCCTGACAAACAAAAAGATGCTGGAATATATTACTGTTTAGCATCAAATAACTATGGGATGGTCAGAAGCACAGAAGCAACCCTGAGCTTTGGATGTAAGTAACTATAACTTTAATGAGGTCCAGTGTGTCTAAGTGAAGTAAAAATTAAATGTTATCATAAGAATTCAACAAGAAGAAAAAGCAAGATGAAAAGAAAATGAGAGAAAAGGTCATAGATGGAGTGGGTCCTGTATGATCAGTGGGCCTTAACTGTGTGGAGAAAAAAATTTCAAGAGAGCAAAGCATCCTGAGGGGTATTGGGAAATAAACTAAGGCCATGTTCTGAAGGGTCTTGAATAACTACCATCAGTGGAAGTGCTAAGCCATGCATTCTCTCTCTCTCTTTCTTTTTCTCTTTTATTATTACATTACAGTTGTGATCTCCAGAGCTTGACTCTACTTGACAGAATCTTACTCCATAGTATGTAATTTACCTTATTAGGAATAAATTAAATTAATTAAATTACTTTAAGTTTAAATTGAGTTAAAATTTCTCCTTATGAAGACTGTCATAAAAAAAATATATTTTCAGGGATGCCTGGGTGTCTCAGTTGGTTAAGCCACTGCCTTTGGCTCAGGTCATGATCTCAGTGTCCTGGGATCGAGTCCCACATCGGGCTCTCTGCTCAGCGGGAGCCTGCTTCTCTCTCTGCCTCTGCCTGCTTGTGTGCTTGTGCTTGCTCTCTCTCACTGACAAATAAATAAATAAAAATCTTTAAAAAAATTTTTTTCAGAAACTTTGTGCTAAACTTAAAGTTAGAAGCTATTCTAGAAGAAAGTTGTGTATTGAAAGAGGAGTTGGACTAGACGATTTCCCATATGCAATTTTATAAGTCAGCACTTAAATCTTTTGCAAAATGAATTACAGGATGAAATCGATGTTTTAAGAGAAACTGTGTGGCAGTGATTACCAGCAAGGAGTGAGCAGCAAGATTCAATTAATGTGGTGACAATGTGAATGTAAATAAATATACACAATCTTTGAAGAAATAATAGATTACATTGCACTGGAGAAAAAATGGTCCTATGTATTTTTTAAAGGAAAGTTGAATGAAAGAGCAGAAAATGGAATGGGAGCATTTTTTTTTTTTTTGGCATTCCATTTTTAAAGATGGAATGGGAGCAAGTAAAACCAATTTCAAGGTTGGGAGGAAGCACTGAAATGATGTCTTCACATGTAGAGGTTATGATGACATTAAGTTATTGTTGTTGAAATGTCAGCCAAGTATTTGGGTATGGGGTGGCATTCAAGCGAAGCATCAGGATTAGAGATGGAGATCTGAAGAGCTCTCTGCAAAAAGGTAACAATTAGAATGATGACTTTTCAGAGATATAAATATATTGAGAGAAGTAAAAATCTGATTCTATAATTTGAGTACTGATCACAGAGAAGAGATAGGAGGTGAGGCAGGGTTGAAGCAGAATGAGCACCAGTAAAGCAAATGAAAAATCAAATAGTAGAGTATCATGAAACCAAGCAAAGAGTGAATTCTAAATAAACAGACAAGAATAAAGGAAATGAGACCAAGGAAAACTCAGAATTTGAAAAGGAGAAAAAAAATTTGGTGACATTCACCAAAAAAAAGTCAGGTCCTACTTTTCATCCTTCTTCTTTCACCACATCTGAGTCATTCCTCAGGAAGAGAAATATACTTTTCAAATGAGTCTGTTCCTCCAAGTCACTCCTCTTTACTTTCTTCTTTGGTAGATTCCTGGTTTTGCCTAACCCCATTGTATTTCCAGATACCCTTACTGAGATTCCTCCTAAACCTGAAGAAAAAGTTGAGGATATTGTAATTTTTAGGGTTGTCAGAATACTTAATGCAGGCTGCTACCAATATCCATCAGGGACGTTTACCACAGAAGTCTTAGAGTACATGCAAATGCCACCATGTGAAAATAGGGAATTGACTTTCATAGGTTCCACATAGGTTCCAGCTGAGAAGTATCACATCCAAATGGAAGTTAGTAGATGAAAGATAAAGTTTAATGAAAATCTTTTTCTATTGACTAGAAAATGAATATTTTCCTTTTGGCTTCGTATTAGATCTTGACCCTTTCCCACCTGAGGAGCGTCCTGAGGTCAGGGTGAAAGAAGGGAAGGGAATGGTGCTTCTCTGTGATCCTCCATATCATTTTCCAGGTAAATTTACAGTTCCTCTGTGACTGTATGCATTTATTCAATGAATGGCTGTATGTTAATTTTCTTAACAATAATGGTACATTTATGATTAAATAAGACTCAAGATTTGCCTAAACCTTGTCATGCATCACTTACAAATGGTTAGAGACACTTCCAGGCTCTTTAGTCACTTGGCCCTAATTCCAAAGATCTGTAATCATTTTGGTTTATAAACAATATATATGTTGTTTTTAAATATAGATTGTGTCCTCATTAACATTCCTCTTATACAGGAGAAAATATGATAGATTTTTTACAAATTATTTTTAGAATAGAACAGAGCCAAGGAGTGATATATAATTAGTGCTTAATTTCATTAAAAATATTACACCTACAATATTCTGTGAATTATAAAAATAATTATAAAAATTTAAAAAATTATAAAAATGCTAGAAAAGGATAAAGACATAATATATTATTAATCTATTTAGGAGCATCTAGCTCAAGAATAATCATCCAGAGGACACCTGGGTGGCTCAGTGGGTTAGGCCGCTGCCTTCAGCTCAGGTCATGATCCCAGGGTCCTGGGATCGAGCCCCACATCGGGCTCTCTGCTTGGCGGGGAGCCGGCTTCCTCCTCTCTCTGCCTGCCTCTCTGCCTACTTGTGATCTCTGTCTGTCAAATAAATAAATAAAAAATCTTTAAAAAAAAATAGAATAATCATCCAATTTAGAAAGGGGTTAAATTAAGTGTCATCTGTAGCAAGGTTCGAACTTTGAATATGTGTTTCCTATAATTTCATATGGCTAAAATAAAAGCCACTAAAGTGCTAATTAAAAGATAAACACCTTATATATGTTCATTAATTTTCACCTGTTTTATCAAATATCTTCTTGAAATAATTTGTAAATACTACTTTTCACAATGAAAAAATAATGTTTTATATTCTTAGAGTTCCAATATTATGTCATAAATTTGACTTTAAAGATCCCATAAAGAACAGGATGTTACAAATCATTTTGTATGGAATATATTGATGATATATATAGAGAGGTGAACATATGTAAATGTATAATGCATATCATAAAATATATGCTTATGTATATAATTACATATTATATACATATATATGTATTCTATTCCAAATTATATGTATATAAATTCTGGTTGTTTATATATCAAATGTCAGTAATTTTATCTCCAATAAAACAGGAGAAGGACTATTCAATGGTAAGTATAGGAGAAGCATAGAATTCAAAATGATGTAACAACATTTCAGTGAGAGAATAGTCTTTTTCTTTGAAGAACTGCTAAAACTATGGGGGAAAGATCACCTCATCTCCACAGCATTTCCCACAAATGAAATAAATGATCATAAATAGCCGATGACCACATTTGACTACATTCAGCACTAGATGGGCTTCATTTCATTGCTCATTCATTCAACAAATTTCTTGCGAGCACTTGTTACACAATTATGTGTGCTAAGCACTGTCTGTGCCATAAGAATACCCCAGTGAGTGATACAGAAGGTCCCCCTGCCCTCAGAGATTTGCTACCGGCAGAGACAGCCAAGATATAAGATACATAGGTAACAGGTATATTATGCCTAGATATGGGTAGGTAAGCACTAGGAAGAGAAACTTGTGCTGGGAAGGGAGAAGAGTAAGTGTTAAAGGGCTGATTGAACTTTTATCAAGGACAATGCTGGGAAGGTAACTTTGAATAAAGGCCTGAAGGAAATGAAGACGCTAAACAGTGCAGATATGTGAGGGAAGGACATACCAGGCAGATGGCAACAAAGGCACGAAATGGAACTATCAAGGAAGACCAAGGAAGCCAGAAGGGCTGGAATAGAGTGCATAAGACAGAAGGTAATAGGAAATGAAACTGGAGAGTTACAAGAGCTATATCACATAGGACTTTATATTTCATAGTAATTACACTGGCTTTAACTTCAGTGAGATTTACTTTGGAGGGCTTTGACAAGAGGAGTCACATGACATTGCTTAAGTTATGGAAAGATGGGTCTGGCTACTGTTTTAATAAAAGACTTTGGGGAAATTCTAAATCTGTAATTCAAAATAGGAGTATAAAAGGAAAAAAGATATAAAGACACTGTGGTTAGCAAACTTTTTTTTTTTTTTTAATGCAGTAAGGAAAATGGGTCCTGAGTTTGGGAATTATCAGACCTAGATTAAAAATCCCAATTCTACTTACCAATTATGAAATTCTAAGCAAAAAATTTAACTGCTCTGAGTTTCATCAATGAAATAGAAGTTAGAATATTAATAGGCCATAAAATAATTGAGAGAGAAAGATAAATATCATTTCTTAGCACCAAGCTTATATTTACTCAAAATATGGTAGCTTCTGGGGGTGCCTTGGTGGCTCAAGTAGGTTAAAGCCTCTGCCTTCGGCTAAGGTCATGATCCCAGGGTCCTGGGATCGAGCCCCACATCGGGCTCTCTGCTCGGTGGGGAGCCTGCTTCCCCCTCTCTCTCTCTGCCTGCCTCTCTGCCTACTTGTGATCTCTGTCTGTCAAGTAAATAAATAAAAATCTTTAAAATATGGTAGCTTTTGGAACATTTGCACTATTTGTCTTGGTCTACTTCCAACATTTGTTCTACAATAGCCTAGATTAGATTATGCCCTAGCTTGTTCCTAGAAAACAAAATTTTTGCTTTTGAAGAAGAATTTAATATTTAGAAGACAATGTTTCCTACCAGATGATCTTAGCTATCGCTGGCTTCTAAATGAATTTCCTGTATTTATCACAATGGATAAACGAAGATTTGTGTCTCAGACAAATGGAAATCTCTACATTGCAAATGTTGAGGCATCGGACAAAGGCAATTATTCCTGCTTTGTATCCAGTCCTTCTATTACAAAGAGCGTGTTCAGCAAATTTATCCCACTCATTCCACTACCTGAACGTAAGTATCTTCTTTGTTACACACTATTTTTGCAGGTTGTCTGCTTGTGGAGCACTTATAGTGATGAAAAGAAGTATCCAGTGGAAAGACTAGCTAGCTATTCAGTCAGAGCAAACAGAAGACACCCACTTTGAAAGTCTTGGTCATTCCTTACTTTTTCTGATAGAGATTTACATGATAAAAGCCCCCAAGATGGTTGAGTTTGGACTGGTTTCCTCTAGTTCAGAGAATGCATAGGGTTCTGATTTATTAGCCGAATATCCATATATTAGTTACAGGGGGAATCACTGGTCTCTGCTTTTTTTCATATCCAAAGTAACTTCATGAAAGAGAACAAATGATTAAATCAACAGAAACTATAGTGATTACAGAATTGGGGAAAAATGCAGTTGTAATCTTTTGATATTTTTAAGGAACTATTTATATGAAGCAAATAAGTATATATATTGCCTTTCTACTATGAGTAAGTAGCACAGGTACCATATTTGTTTTGTATTTCATAATATTCTTTTATTTATACATTTATATAGATGTTTCATTTCATTATATTTATTTTTTTTATTATCTTTTTTTATTATGTTGTTAGCTAACATATAGTACATCCTATCTGATGGCCACGGTGGACCTGAATGGTTTCCAAGATTCCAGTTGAACTACATTCCTTTTTTAATGCATTCTCTTCCTAAGTGAATCAGATTTCAATATATTTGCTTACTTCACATTGTTTTTATCACAGTCCTGCTGTTACCACTCATGTCGTTGGGTTCAGGCTTCTGAAGAAATACTGGGTTTTGTTGTTCACAGAGTTAGGTTTGGTTCCTGTCTCCACTCTAAGTAGGGTATTACAGTGGGGAAAATGTCATTGTATCACCGTGATTCCATTTTTACTACTCTTCTCAATTGTGGTCATGTGGTCGGAATTCAATAAATATTTTTTAACTTCTGGCTCTTTTGTCTCTCCACAACCTTAGGAGATGCTCTCATCCACTACTTTATAGAATTATAAGGAGTCATCATATAAAAACTTCCTTGTCATAATATACTGTTTCCTCAGCCTGAGCTGGTCTGGTGAAGTCACATGCCCTTCTTGGCTCAAATTCCCATAGACCCTGCATATTCAGTAGTCTTTCTTAGCTGCCACTCTTTAAGACTATTTATTTTCACTTTGGCTTGTATTTTAGGACATGGTATATCTATTTGTTTCTCAGGTATCATACAGTATAAAGTACATATTCATGCTGTAATCTTAATGTATTTCACCTTTCTGAGCCTGTTTTTTCCCCTATAAGATTAAGGAAATTATAGACCTTGCAGTAGAGATGTGTTCATTGAACTCAATAAAGGAACTATATTGATGAGCCCAGTAATGTCTGAATAAGCACTCTTCTTTCCCTTTCTCCTTCCCTCTCTTCAACTCATTTCCCTTTTGCATGTGCCTCCGCATGCACATCTTTCTTCTTTTCTCCTTCTTTTCTTGCCTGTCCTCTTTCTTTTCCATTCTTCTCTCTTCCTTCGTTTCTTCTCCCTCATTTGCTTTCTTGTTTCTCTTCCATCCTGAGTCCCATGTAGCACCTGGCATGATGTTTACACATGTTTGATGCTCTCTAGAGACATCTTGGATTTTTTTGGTGTATTGAATCAGATTAGTTACAGAACTGTCAGAATGAGCCAATATGACTGGAAATGCTTGATGAAATTTATGCTATATACATACTGTGCATAAATAAATCTGTGTATTGTGTTATGATCAGGTAATTTCCAGTACTTATACAGAGAAATGCTTTGCATATTGAAGTAATTCTATAAAAGTCACAATATTTTAAAAAACTCTATTTATTCTGCCTAATCATTAGTGGATGGTTGTATTTTTCTTAATATTAGGAACAACAAAACCATATCCTGCTGATATCGTAGTTCAGTTCAAGGACATATATGCACTGATGGGCCAAAATGTGACATTAGAGTGTTTTGCACTTGGCAAGTAAGTATACTTATACTTTTTATTAATATATGTAGAAATATATTAATTTTTGTACTATTTTAGGAAATAAATGATATAATTGTTTAGGCATATACTAACAAAATAATTGACTTTGAAATGTGGACACTTAGCTTTTGTTATTTCCTATTTAAAGTCCTGTTCCCGATATCCGTTGGCGGAAGGTCCTAGAACCAATGCCAAGTACTGCTGAGATCAGCACCTCTGGGGCTGTCCTCAAGATCTTCAATATTCAGCTGGAAGATGAAGGCACATATGAATGTGAGGCTGAGAACAACAGAGGAAAGGATAAACACCAGGCAAGAATTTACGTTCAAGGTAGACATGTTTCCATTTTTATACATTGCACCAATATCTTACTTATAGCCATTTCTATGCTTGAAAGGTGAGTATATAATGAATAATAGTTTAAAAACAGTGATGTATAGTATATTATGCAAAAAGAAAATATCTACCTTATGTCTAATTAAGTCTCAAATATGGCTTATACTATTACCATCGTACTAACATCAATGGATTGGTAGTAGCGTCCTTGATAATTTTCAGAAAATACAATTAGTGTAACTTGCATATTCCCTTCATTCTTCTTTTTTTTCCAATACCTTTTTATCTGTAGAAGAAACTATGCATTATGAGTTGGTTCAAGCCACTGGCTTGCAACCTTGCATATGTTTCAAAATCACCTGGAGGACTTGTTAAAACATGGATGGTTGGTTCCCAGAGTTTCTGAGTTACAAGTTCTATTTGGGGTCCAAGATTTTTATTTCTAACAAGGTCCTAGGAGATACTAATGCTACCAGACCAGGATCCACAGTCTGAGAACCACCACTCTAAGGAAACTTTTTTTTTTTTGACACAGTTTTCTTGACATAAGTATTTGGCTCAGACACGTTGAAATAAACATATTTAGGAGAGTGGAATGATGTTTTTCAGGGAACACTTGAAACTTTTCAGACTGAAATAATTTCTATAATGTTCCACGATATGAAACTTATAGGTTACAACTGAGCAAATGTCCAAGGTTTCAATAAGACCATTCATTTAAAAGATAAGCATACATTGAGTGTCAGCTTAGAGGCACATGCTATGACTAGAACAAGGAGAAGCAGATAAGAGAAACATTCTTTCTGTCCTTGAGGTATTCATACTGTATTCATACTCTATACAAAACCTCCAAATTTATACAAGCATACACAGGAAATGAAATACACTTCCACATACATGCATATCCACACACACAATAATAAAGTAATGAAGTAATACATAGTAATAAAGAAAATTGTGAGTACGCTATGGAAATTTATACGGGATATTGATAAAGCGGTGAGGGGTATCTGAGCCACACTAAGAAGATGGGTGATAGGAAAAATGGGCGGTGATGCCTAGCCAAACTGGAATACCAGAATGAGGAGACAGCCTATGGCCACCACCCAGAGCCCAGGCCTCTGTCTACACAGGGAGGAAGTAAGTGCCTCCAGTGGCCCAGAAGATGGACCCTCACCACCATCATCTCACAGTATCCAGCAGGATTAGGCTCATCTTGCCTTTTCCCTGTTTGTTTCTTTTGGCATAGAAAGTCATGGCCTCCAGGCCTCCCTCATCGCGTGGACTTGAACACCCACACAGCTCTGCACGTGTCATGCTCCATCTCCATCTCCTCCCCATACCCAACTTCTGAAACCTTTGCACCATGCTTTCTACAACACACAGTCTACATTGTCACAATCCCCTATATTCTTAACTTCTACATAACTTCTACTCTGAACTTCTCACCCTAACTAAAACATGGTTCTCCCGTAGAGACACTGCTTCCTCTCAAGCAGTCGCTAATTTTCCTTCCACAGCTCTCATCCCCTTTGACTTATAATATAGCTGCTTTTCTTGCTTCTCATGCCATTTCTAGGCTATCTTCCTTCTTTCCTTTAAATATCCGGTGATGGTGAACAGTATCTCTGGACCACACCTCTTGTTTCTTTAAAGTTTTTACTCTTGGCAGGTCTTACAAACTAAACCATTACTCTTGACATTCTTCGTGACATCAGAAGCAACTTAGACTATGATTATTGTTTTAGTAGTTTTGTCTCTTAGTTCCATTGAACTCCTCTTCTCTAATGATCTTGTCCCTCAGTCTACCTCAGCAGCACACTCCCACCGCCACACTTTAGACCTCATTGTTACCAAAAAGTACAATCCCTTTAGAATCTCAATCTCATGTATTTCTTCATTAACCTCTACCTCTTATCATTCTAGTTCAGTTTCTCTAATACCCTGTGACTACCAGGAACTAAGATCAATTAATCTACCAGTGGTTTAACTTTCCTTCACATCCCCTGGCCCCTACTCATCTCTTCTCTAAATCTGATCAATCATTACTATTCCCCTGCACATGATCCCAGTGCACTCACCACTCTCTACTTTGTCTTATTACCTTTATAAAAGGCTAACCCTGGAAAAATCTAGCTCTCCACCTAGCCCAGCCTGAACCCAGGAACTTGAGTATGGCTTGAGATAAATACTAGTACACTGATTAGTTCATTTTAAATTAATGATATATATTTTTATACTACAGTTCCCAAGGTCCACTTAGGTCCACTTATCCCACTCTTTTAGATGATCTTCTCATGCTTTCACAATTTCCTTTAAAACACTTAATACCTCCTCCTCCAACCTTATGCTCAGCTAATAACTTGGCTTCTTCTTTCACAGAGGAAATGAAAGTTCAAATTAGAACTTCCACAAGCTCCCACCCGACATCTACCCAATACTGGCATCCTTAACCCTGTCTCTTACTGCTATGGATTCAGCTGCTATCTGAGGTCAACATCTCTACTCTGCTTGATTATACCCTCCCACTTACTGTTGTTCCAGCAATTCTCTCTCCTGACAGCAAAAGCAATCTGTTTTCTTCACTGGATCATTTCCATCAGTGTATAGTGGCTCTTGTTCTTCCTTCTTAACTCTACCTGCTGCTCCATTTCCCTTCTTTTTATCTCCCCAAAAGGTAATAGAAATATTGACAGATTTAATCTATACTTTCTAGAAGTGTTGTTTTTCATTTTTCTTTTTTTTTAAAAGCACTCTTATTTAATTTTCATCCCTGCTTCTCTGTGGGAATCTTTCTTCCCATGACCCCCAATAGCATCATGTTGCTGAAGTGGATGGCCCCTTCTCAGCTGTATCTTGATCCAACAGCAGCAGTCACCACCATGGACCATGCACGCTTCCACCATTCACCTTCTGTGCTTGGTATCTGGAACCTACACTTTGCTAATGTCCTTGTATACTGCTTGCGTTTTCCTCCTCACTCCATGCCCTCCAAACATGGGAGCAATCAGGGTTTGTCTCTGTAAGGCTTCTTGATTTAATTCACAACTTTTATGATTTCATTCATCATCCAGACTTTAATTAGGCTCTACACCCTAAAAATTCTGACCCAGGCACCTCCTCTGAACTCCGGACTTGTGCATTAAGTACACCAATAAAATTCACTTGGTACATATAAAATATGCATGGATGGCCTCCTTAAGTGAGGAAAATTCTGGTTAGACTCTTACATTTATTAGATAAAGCTGTCACTCTACCAGGTTTCTAGAGCTTACAAATCTGTTTTTATTCATAGATCTTAAGAAAATTGCATTCCAGGTTCTTAGCAGAGTTCCAAACTATGTACTATCTAATTCCTTAGAAGAAGCAAGGTGACAGAGCAGATATTTATAAGGGAATATTATTAAGGGAGCTATTATTTCTCCTTTACTAATCAAGGGCACTCACGTGTTCTCTTTTGGTCTAATCAAACACCCAGAAGTTTACATAATTAAATCATAGATAGAATGTATCAAGTGGATTCAGTTATTTAGTTTTCTCATTGTATTTTTCAATATGATATTTTGTGTCACCTGTTTGAGGCCAAGGCAGGGAAGGTGCTCATATTCCTGTTTTATTGCCAAGATTCTGTACATAATAAAACCTCTATCAATTAACATAATATTCTTGTCAATATTTAATTTTTATAACTATCTACATGTTACAAAAATGTAATGATAAGTGAAAATATACTAAATCAGATTATAGTACTATAAATATATATACATATACTGTTGATGGGATTCAGTGAGATCATATTATGTTCTTCTTATTTATATGCACTAAATACTTTCTATAAGTTATATATGTTATTTTGTCATAAAATGTATATATCAAAGTTTTCTTTTTCAAAGAAAATAAAATACTCCCTCTAGTCAGGATTCCCTCCTCCTACCTCCTTCTTTATTTTATGTTAATTTGTTTGCCTGTATTTATTTTAAGAATTCAACTTAAATAACTTAAAAAAAAGATTATCACATTGTTCATTTGCTTGCTCTCCAGAAATATATTTTCTTTTGGGAAATACCTAGCATTTTTCTTTAGGTAACAGAAAGTGAGATCATTGATTTCACTCAAGCATAGATTTCAGCAATTATACTACTGTATGTAGTTTCTAATATTGAAAGAATACTTAAGTGATCAAGTCATTTTTCTAATCCTACAGTAAGATGTGACAGTGGCTGCTAGATGAAAGTTACATCAAAAGGAGGATACCTGAGGGAATGGAAAAAAACATGTGATTCTTTATTCTAAAGGGAAGACATAGTGTCATAGTCAATGAAGACATAATTCTTCAAAACCTTGTCATTTTAAAAGATTTAAGTTATAAGGAAAAGATCAATTATTTTATTGTTATTCCTGAATTAGCTTTCTAACAAACATGGTTCTCAAAGAAAAATAATTATGAATTGAGTTATAGTTACTTCATGTTACAATAGTGTAGGATAGAGTTTACCTGCAGACCTAGGCTCTAATACTGATTTTATGGCATATGTGATATCTGATATATTCTCCAGAAGGTCAACTAAAGGTAATATTTGTATTCTTGAGACTATTTTGAGTGTTGAGATTTTCATTTGACATTTACAATACTCTTTACTCTTCAGCATTTCCCGAGTGGGTAGAACACATTAATGACACAGAGGTGGATATAGGCAGTGATCTCTACTGGCCTTGTGTGGCCACAGGGAAGCCCATCCCTACGATCCGATGGCTGAAAAATGGATATGCGGTATGTATGTTTGGCTGTTTTGCAGTTCTTGAATCCATGTTCAGGCAAAATTTCCAGGGGTCCTGGGATAAATTCAGCAAGAGAGTCAACAGAGTAAGGGTATCTGGGCCTTGAAATTAAAAAAAAAAAAGTCTTTTGAAGAAGGCAAACAGGAAAGAGAGCATAAAGTATCTTCTTTCAGCTTAATCAACTTTCTGCAATCTTATGTCTACCTTCTATTTCTCTTCCTCTCCCCTTATTTTCCCCTTTGTTCCACATTTTGCCCTTCTTTCTACTCATCCATCTCTACTACCTGATATTGTCCTCTTTTTTTGGCTACTGTTTCCCTGACCCCACAGAAACAGAGGTAAGAGGGAAGGTTCTACCTTTAGCCCTGGGGACAAGTAGCAGCAGTGGGGCCTTTCTCTACCTTCCCTCTGTAATCTCCCAGCTGGGCCAGGAGGGAAACAGTGGACTCTCAACTGAGTAGGATGACTAGAACAAGAGCCACTGGGTATGGTAAGTGGGTTTTACTTTCCCATGCCATGAAAAACCTGCCGTATTTGACTTAGTTAACAGTGGGGGCAAAATAATGTATCTAGGGGCGCCTGGGTGGCTCAGTGGGTTAAGCCTCTGCCTTCTGCTCAGGTCATGATCTCAGGGTCCTGGGATCGAGCCCCGAGTTGGGCTCTCTGCTCAGCGGGGAGCCTGCTTCCCTCCCTCTCTCTGCCTGCCTCTCTGCCTACTTGTGGTGTCTCTCTCTCTGTCAAATAAATAAATAAAATCTTTGAAAAACAAAATAATGTATCTAATGAAAAATCAAACGAGCCCAAACCTAAATAAAATGTTTATATTAAAGTTTATCAAGGAAATGTATTTTACTTTGTGTTCTTTTCAGTATCATAAAGGGGAATTGAGACTGTATGATGTGACTTTTGAAAATGCTGGCATGTACCAGTGCATAGCTGAAAACACACATGGAGCCATTTATGCAAATGCGGAGTTGAAGATCTTGGGTCAGTATCCTTCCTAGTATCTGTTAACTTTCACAAAGAAAGCAACGCCTTCAACCATGATCATAGGGTTTCTGTAGATCATATTTGGTTATTTCTTGAATTGCTAAAGTTAAAAACTTTCAAAATGGGGTTTGGGACAGGATGATATTACTATTTTATATATTTTTGTCTTTCATTAGAGAACAGCAAATAAATTAGAGGCAACATGGAGTACGATAGTCTTAAAACATTTTTAAACAAACTTTACACATGCCAGTTTTTACAAGTCTTGTTTCTCCTCTGTCTGGACTCTTAAATACTGCTTGAAAATCATGGTGCGATGATTGATGCTTCCACAACGCATATGACCCAGGCTCAGATGGATCTTGAACACTTGCTAGTTTTCGCATTGTTTGGATCTCATGGCCTGAAATTGCTATTTAAAATCTTTAATTTTAATTTAATTTTCCTCAAGCTCTCTACTCCACCCTGACTCCCACTTTGGTGTTGCTTTCTTACTCCTCCATGAAAACTGAAACCCTTTGAAATAAAATATTTCAATTTCCCACCCCTCATTCAAAAGTATCTAAATCTTTATTACACTGGTCCTTTCATATTCTCCATCCAGAGGACTAAGCATCTGTCCTTTCCAAAAATAGGCATACCTCCTATGATGGCACTTCACAAGTATTACATTTTTACAAAATAAAGGTTTGTGCCAACCCTGCATCAAGCTAGTCTATTGGGGCCATATATCCAACAGCATTTGCTAACTTTGTGCCTCTGTGTCTCAAGATTTCAAACCTTTTCATTATCATTATATTTGGTAAGTTGATCTGTGATCGTTGGTCTTTGATATTACTATTGTAATTGTTTTCAGTCACCATGAACCACATTTGTATAAGATAGTGAACCTAATCAATAAATGTGTGTGTTCTGATTGCCCCACCAACCGGCCTTTCCCCCATCTCTCTCCCTCACCTTGGGCCTCCCTATTCTCTGAGGCATAACAGTATTGACATTAGGCCAATGCCCTCTAAGTGTTCAAGTGAAAGAGACATCTCTCACTCTCACACAAAGCTAGAAATGATTAAGCTAGTGAGGAAGGAATATCAAAAGCTTAGAGAGGCTGAAAGCTAGGCCCCTGGTACTAACCAGTTAGCCAAGTTATGAATGCAAAAATATAGTTCTCGGGATTAAAAGTGTTACTCCAACACAAATGATAAGAAAGCAGAACAGTCTTACTGCTGATATGGAGAAAGTTTAGTGGTCTGAGGAGATCAGACCAGCCACATTTAACATTCCCTTAAACCAGAGCTTAATCCAAAGCAAGGCTCTAACTCTTTAATTCTGTGAAGGCTGAGAGGGGTAAGACAGCTGTAGAAGAAAAGGCTAACACTCTTGTTGGGGGCTAATGCAGCCAGTTACTTTAAGTCGAAGCCAATGCTCATTTGCCATTCTGAAAATCCTAGGGCCATTAAGAATTATGCTACATTTAATCTGCCCATGCTCTGAATGTTTTGTTGCCATCCAGCAAAGCCTGGATGACAGCACATCTGTTGACAACATAGTTTACTGAGTATTTTAAGCCCTCTGAATGTGGACTCTGCTTAAAATTCTCTCTCCTACTTCCTCTGTCTCTCCCTGCTAGTGCTGGCTCTCTCTCTCTCTCTCTCTAAAAGTAAGTAAATAAAAATAAAAAGAGAGCTGAGGCCTTCTTAATTTTAATTTTATAGAAAGTCAGTCACATCCTCAAGCTCCGCTTCTAATTCTAGTTCTCTTGCTATTTCCACCAAATCTATAGTTACTTCCTCAAAATCATCCATGAGGGTTGGAATCAACTTTCAAATTCCTGCCTATCTTCATATTTTGACATCTTCCCATGAATCATGAATGTTCTTAATGGTATTTAGAAGAGTGAATCATTTTCAGAAGTTTTTCAATTTACTTTGCTCAGATGCATTATAAAATTCAACATCTGCAATACCTAGAGCCTTATGAAATGTAGTTCTTAAATAATAAAACTTGCAACTCAAAATTCCTCCTTGATCCATGGGTTTCAGAATGAATGCTGTGTTAGCAGCCATGCAAAGAACATTAATCTCATGCACGGCTCTGTCAGAATTCTTGGGTGACCAGGAGCCGTGTCAAGGAGCAGGAATATTTTGAAAGAAAGCATTTTTTTCCTGAGCAGTTTTTCTCAACAGAGGGCTTAAAATACTCAGTAAACTATGTTGTCAACAGATGTGCTGTCGTCCAGGCTTTGCTGGATGGCAACAAAACATTCAGAGCACAGGAAGATTAAATGTAGCATAATTCTTGGTGAAGATTTTGTGAAGATTATTGAAGTGACAACAAAGGAATTAAAATTTTACATCAACTTTGATTATAAAATAGCAGTAGAGTTTGGGAGGATCGACTCCAATTCTGAAAGAAGTTCAATTATGGGTAAAATGCTGCAGAGAAATCTTTCATGAAAGGAATAATCGATCAATGGGGAAAACTTCAAAGTCGTCTTAGTTTAAGAAATGTCCACAGACACCCCAACCTTCAGCAACCACTACCCTGATCAGTCAGCAGCCACCAGCATGGAGACAAGATCGTCTACCAGCAAAAAGATGATGACTGGCTGAAAGCTCGTATGATGGTTAACATTTTTTAGCAATAAAGCATTTTTAAATTAAGGTAGGTACGTTGGTTTTTTTAGACATAATGCCACTGCACACTTAATAGGCTATATAGTATAGTGTAAACATGACTTTTACAGGTACTGGTAAACAACAAAAAAACACAAAACCGCAAAACCTCATTTCACTCATTTATTGTGATATTCGTCTACTGGGGCGGTCTGGAACCTAACCTGCAATATCTTGAGGTATGCTTCTAATCCCTTTATCTCTGCCCCTATTCATCTCTTCTCCCTTATGCTGACTTGATATGAACAGGTATCTCTTCCCCATGGGCATACATGTGTTCATATTTCTCATGCTTCTTCTTCTTCTTCTTCATGTTTTATTCTTGAATTCTCTGCACCTTTGTCTTTGGTGACTCCATGCTTTCACACTTCCCAGATTATTAATTCTCAATCACCCTCATTTTCTCCTCTTTATCCCTTCCTCTGCTCAGTTAGAAATCTTGCTCTCATGCAGAGTTTCTTCTATGGTTCCATTCTATCCTCTTCCTCCCTTTTTCACGTATTCTATATTGTTATTCCTAAATTATTATTATTTTCAAATTTTTAAAAATCCTGGATAATTTCTCCTTCTTCTCCCATTAACTATCAATGATTCCTTAATTTATATCATTGGCCCAGGTTTTTATCCTCAGCTTCAAGCTCAACATAAAGCTTCCTAATAGATATCTTCATTGGGTCACCTCACAGATAACCCAAACTTAGTGTGCCTGAAGCTAAATGCATTATCTCTCACCCACATCCACATGGCCTCCTGAAAAATTCTGTTCTATAGAATGACACAATACACTGCATCCTTTCTTCCTATTACATCTACTAAATTTCTCAGTGTTACTCCATAAATCTCACATTCTCCTTAATTTCATTACACCTACTTTAATTAAGGTCTTGCTGTATTACGTCACTTTCATTTTATTTAAAGTAGCTGTTATCAGCTTTAGTCATATGAATCTAGGTAGCCAGGCTTTCTCTTTTACAACCAAAAATATTATCAAAAAGATAAAGCAGTGACTCAGTATGGCCTGTTTTATTATTGCTACACCAGAGGGGGAATTTTTTAGAAAATCATTATCACTGTAAATTGATGCTAAAAGAATATGAAAGGAAATGAGATAATTGCAAGAAAATATTTTAAAAATTGCCTCTAAAAAAGGTTGAGGCTGGGGCACCTGGGTGGATCATTAGGTTAGGCATCAGACTCTTCATTTCTGCCAGGTTCATGATCTCAGGGTCCTGAGATGGTATCCCATGTCAGGCTCTGCCCTGAATGTGGAGTCTGCTTGAGATTCTCTTTCCTACTTCCTCTGCCCCTCCCTGCTAGTGCTGGCTCTCTCTCTCTAAAAGTAAATAAATAAAAGTAAAAAAGAGAGCTGAGGCCTTCTTAATTTTAATTTTCCCTGCCTCTTATTATAATGTTGAGGATCATATTCCATTTCTTCCCCGCAAAGTAAAAATTCCTTGCTAATATATTTAACCTAGTTTACTGGGGTATCCAGGTTTAGGCTTCATGCCATATTACTTTGGTATGAGGTGCAATAAAATCATTTTGACTCATACAAGATATGAAGTGATTTTAAATGCTTCCCCCAATATTAACATTCTATTTTTTATAGCAGTTTATCATCATACATTACAAAATTACATGAAAATTCAACTGCTTATGCTGAAAGTTCTCTCCATATTCTAGCACAAAATCTTGTAGTAAGTTAATGACTATTACTGTAGTAATTAAACAAACAGCATTTTCAGCCCGAGAGCAATGTTTCTGGGCATCTTTATATTTGTTTCCATCTATTTTTGTTTACTACCATTAGAAAGAGTGTTTCTCGCTCTCTCCTTTCTTTCGTTATCTAGATAATTCATTTATTCATCCACCAAGTATTTTTGGGGAACTTTCTACACCAGATACTATTACTTGAATAGGCGCAGTAAAGGATGAAAGAAATAAAAAAAATTCATGTCCTCTTCTTAGTTGGGAGGAAAATACTCCCTTATTTTTTACCGCTTCTAAAATATGTAAGAACATGGTCTACATATTCAAATATTAGTTTGAATTCTGTCACCATAAATTCAAATATTAGTTAAGTATGAAGTCATTTAAACAACTGTACCAGATCAGGTATTTCATTAAAACTTAACTGGCTCAAGAAAAATTCTCATTTCTAGGTGAATTTAGATTTTAAAAAAATAATCCCATTAGATTTTCTCTCATATTTGATGGGCAGTGTGTCGCCCAAAATATCTATTGAGCCTACACAAAATACCACACACTGTGTTAGGTGTACAACACAAGTTGGTTGGTTACGTATTTATTTATTGTCAGCAAAACTCAGACTAAAGGAACAATGGGATAAATTAAATCCTTGGCATTAAAAAGTGTGTCCCACAGAGCAGCAGCAGCAAAAGCAACACCTGGGAGCTTGTTAGAAGTGCTGAATCTCAGGTTCACCCCAGGCCTACTTAATCAACACTTTATCAAGATCATCAGATTATTTTTATGCACAAACAGAATGTGAGAATCACAGACTAGAGGATGAAGAGTCAACATCTGGATGAAGATACACTTGAGCCTAGAAATGCCTCCCCAAAGGACAGGGTTACATACAGACGATTGGACGTGCAAACATAAATGGATGGGATTCCCCCTGAAGCCTGCTAAAATACAAGGAGGTTGTGAAATGAGGCAGGGGTAGGAGACCTTAAGAAGATAGAGCGTGTCATCAAAGAAGCAATCTTTTATGAGACTCTGTATCCTATTCTCATAACTATTGCTCTGTGCTTTGATGTAAGGGGAAGCTCTAGCGGTAGCCTGTTTCCCTCAGTGATTTGCATCCATCACTGCCCGAGCTGTTTGCAGGTAGGTCTGAAAGCAGAACTCTTTTTATTTTGGTATCTCAGTGTCTGCACACAGTTGGTGCTCAATAAATATTGCATGGTGAAGGAGGAATCATTGTTTAATGAAGAGAGCATGCTTACAAATCAGAAGAAAATTGATTCAATTGTGAATCCTACCTGATACTGCCGTGGTACCTTTGTCAAGTTATATAATCATAATAGATATCAGTTCTCACATTTGTATACTGGGGACAGTTCACTGAAAGTGTGGTTGAGTCTTGATTATGAATATATGTCAGTATTAATAATGGTGCTCAAATTTCTCCAGTATTTCCCTTAACTTCCCTTGTGCAATTGAGTCAAAACAATTAAATTAGATGTTACCCTCAAGGTAAGTATATACATAGCATTTGATTTTAACTAAAATGTATAATCCGTTATCACTAAGATTTGTACATTAAAAATGTGAATTTTATAAGTAAAATTACATCAATAATGTTATTAAATAAAAGGAAAATATATTAATAGTAGGTATGGAATGTCTATCGGTTATATCTGATACTATTTGGTGAGAATAATATTTTCTGTTGATTATTAATCAAAAGAATAAAAGGTGCTATAGAAGAAATTTTTTTTTCCTTTTTAGTGAAAGAGAAGAATAATAATTTGTTTCCTTTTAGCTTTGGCTCCAACTTTTGAAATGAATCCTATGAAGAAGAAGATCTTGGCTGCTAAAGGGGGAAGGGTCATAATTGAATGCAAACCTAAAGCAGCACCTAAACCCAAATTTTCGTGGAGTAAAGGGACAGAGTGGCTTGTCAATAGCAGCAGGTCAGTTCAAAAATTAGAAATCTAACTGCAATTTACTGTTCAGCAAAATTCATTTTAAAGAGGACCTTAAAGAGGACTAATGTAAATGTTGGTTGTTCTAACTTTTCTCCACAGAAAATATCATAATTCTAAGAAAAACAGAGGTTCTTACCCTTCACTTTTATTATCTGTTATCATCAGGGTTCAATTTTTAGGTTTCTGTAATTTATAAGGAATTCAGAAAATTGAGACTCAGAAATTTTTGGTATATTGCCTAAAGCCTCAGGAAAAAGATGAACGAAGGGAAATAAAATATGATCTCTGGGGGCACCTGGGTGGCTCAGTGGGTTAAAGCCTCTGCCTTCCCCTTGGGTCATGATCCCAGCATCCTAGGATCAAGCCCCACATAGGGAATCTCTGCTCAGCAGGGAGCCTGCTTCCCTCTCTCTCTCTCTCTGCCTGCCTCTCTGCCTACTTGTGATCTCTCTCTCTCTCTCTGTCAAATAAATAAATAAATAATAAAATCTTTTAAAAAAAATATGATCTCTGACTTTGCCCCTCATAACAAGGCCTTCTGCCAGGCATGGCCAGCAATCCCTGTACTGATGGATGAAAGATGACTCCGAACTTTGCTGTGAATGAGAGGAGAAGGCAAAGGTGTCAAAGCTCAGAAAGACCCCTTGCTCTTCTTTGCTTCTGCTTTTATTGGTCTCTCTGATAATCACAAATCCTTATCACTGTTTCTCAAGCACTTGATGTGTGAAGAGGGGTTTTACTGAAACTAGGAGGATCTGTTTACAGGAAAGATAAGATATGTTAATCTGCGTGTTCTGCTAAACATAGCTTAAGAAACAATGCATACATCTCTTAGATCACAGGGCTGCTGTTTGGGCTAAGAAAGGCTAAGGAAAGGCAACTCGCTGAGGCATTCCAAGGGCAGAGTGATCACCGCAGGCCTGGCATTCCAAAGGCCCATGCCCTTCTCCGAAACCTTCCTTGGCCCCCACCGCCTCTGTGTTACATTTAGCAAGCCAGGTATTACGGTTGATTTCATGCTCTACATTAACCCCAACAGGCTTCTGTATCCATTTATATTTGTTATAATTTTATGCAGTTAGCCTGTTAAGTATTTCAATAAGAAAATTTTTAATAAAGGTGACTTCAAGAATAAATCATTCCTTCCCATCTTTTTAAATTAACAGGAATTTCTCATTACTTATTACTTCCTAATAAGTACACCATTACCCACTTTAATATAAAACATAAAACTGAAGTCCCTAACAAGATAAAACATTAAACTACTTACTAACAAGTAGACCATTGGTAGTTTTAGGATAAAACATAAAACATGTGACTTGCATAGTATTTATTTAAAAGCCACAAGGATGGTTTCTTTAAATTTCCTAAAAGATGGTAATACTGAGTACTAAAGTACTCAGTACTAAAGTGCTGAAGTATAGAGAAAAGAAAGTCAGGATAGGAAATGGGATGTGAAAGTGAGGGAGAAGGAAATTTTCCAGGCAGTGATAGAGCATGTACAAAGGGCTTGGTGCAGAGAGGATAGGATGGTGAAGAATGTAAGACCTAAAACAGTATGATTTGTCCTTAGAGGAGAATGGAGAAGAGTTTTAAGGGATGAAACATAATAATCCAGATCATTAATAATGTTTTCTGCTAGGGGGCTTTAACCTCATTTTTGAGTAATGGAATCGGTCTAAAGGTGTAAATAAAGGAGGAAAATGTAGATTTTGCCTATTAAAGGAATATTCTAGCTCAAGTGTATAAGAGATATTCTTTACAACAACCCAAAAAAGTAGGTAAGATAGGTATTATTATCTCTATTGGATGAATCTAAAAGCTGGAAAGGTTAAAGTAGCCTTCTGACAGTCTGTTGATAATCTCCAAACTGGACCTTGAACTTGTGGAATGAAGCCAACCCAACACAGTTCTCTTATTAGGAGGATCACAAGTATAGCTGTATATTGGACAAAGACAGGTTGGGTTGGGGAGAGGGAGTACACAGGAACAGCAGTTATCTCCCTGAACAGATTAACTTTTAAAGGGAATATGCTTGACTAAGTTTTTAAGATGTCAGCAAAATGATGCTAGAAGAATCAGTGTTAAAGGGAGAATTAATTTGTTTGATTTTCTGATGAAACATTAAAAATCAGACAATGAACAATGCAAAGATATGATCAAAAGGTAGTCCCATTTCTAGGTACTTACTCCTGCAAACAAAATTGTGGCACAGCATTCCCCCTTAGCCCCACCATTAACTCTCTTCCCTAAATGAAAAAAAAAAAAAAAAATCCTTCTCTGACTCTGATGAGAACCAATGAATGCTAGGAGCCTCTCCAACCAAGGGTTTCTCAGAACCACGTTTCATACACTTGTTTTTCCTAAATATCAACATATGTTCAAAAAAGGAAAAGAAAGATCTAGCTCCTAAAATCTTACTATTTTAATCCTGTCAGAATATTTTTAGTCTTTGAATCAAATTGTATTACTTCTTGACAAAAGAGTCTCTAAATCCAGTTTTTATTCCCTACTTTAATCCATTAATATTCAGGTTATAAGCAAGCACCACTTTATTTTTTTTTTAAAGATTTTTATTTATTTATTTGACAGAGAGAGATCACAAGTAGGTAGACAGGCAGGCAGGGGGGTTGGTGGGAAGCAAGCTCCCTGCTGTGCAGAGAGCCCAATGCAGGACTTGATCCCAGGACCCTGAGATCATGACCTGAGCTGAAGGCAGAGTAACCCAATGAGCCTCCCAGGCACCCCTATAAGCACTATGTTATAACAGATATGGTATTTCATGTAAAAATAAAGTTAAATGTTGCAAAATAGCATGCATAAAGAAAAGTTCAACAAATAAATTATTCTTAGAGAAATAAAATATTTTTGTTTAAAACTAATATCCAAGGAGTAATCTGAATAACCGTCTTTTTAAGCCTGACTGCAATCTCATTCTGATTAATATAATTACAAAAAATGGTTCCGCATTTCAAAGTTACTGCAAGCACTTGATTGCCTTGTAAAATGGTTTTGCAATGTTTTCAATCAGTAGAGAGGAAACATGAATCTTGAATTGTAATTAGGTTCTCAATCGTATGATTTTACTTTGGGCTAAATGATACACTTTCTACAACAGAATGTCTCTGTAGTTGTTCATTTGATATTCGATGGGCTATTATCAGTTCTAAAGTGATCTCTATCTGTGCCATTTATATGAGAGTATCTCCAAAATTTTTTTCTTCTCTGGAGATAGTATGCTTTCACAGTTAACAAATAAGATGGAAGGATATGTTAGTTGGTAAAACCAAAGTATGTCTGATGGAATGCATACGAGGAGAGAAAATCTTGGAAGCTGGATGGGATGGAGGGGTGGCAAGACAGCAACAGTGCCTTGTGTGTGCACATGTGTGCATGGATGCATATAATACTAACTAGAATTATCTAGCAATTCTTTGCTGACGGTGCAAAACCCTGTGAGATTGTCCAGCCTCCAAGGGAATCAAAGGACTGTGGCTCTTACTGTGAGTGAGATGGAAAGTTCCTGGAGGGAGTTGAGCTGGAGAGTGTTGTCACTGAGCAGAAGAGTGACATGGTGTAACTTATGTCACTTGGGTCTTCATGTTTGGCTGCTATGTGGAAAAGAGACTATAAACAGGCAAGGGTGAAGCAGGAGGCCAGTTAAAAGGTACTGCAGTAGGGCACCAGGGTGGCTCAGTGGGTTAAGCCTCTGCCTTCAGCTCAGGTCATGATCTCAGGGTCCTGGGATCGAGCCCCACATCGGGATCTCTGCTTATCGGGGAGCCTGCTTCTCCCCTCTCTCTCTGCCTGCCTCTCTGCCTACTTGTGATCTCTGTCTGTCAAATAAATAAATAAAATCTTAAAAAAAAAGATTCTCTTTAAACAAACAAACAAACAAAAAACTACTGCAGTAGACCAAGAAAAAGGTGAAGGTGGCTTTCTAAAACAATTTGTCAATGCTGGGAAAAAAATTATTATAGGGGTGCCTGGGTGGCTCAGTGGGTTAAAGCCTCTGCCTTCGGCTCGGGTCATGATCCCAGGGTCCTGGGATCGAGCCCCATATAGGGCTCTCTGCTCAGCAGGGAGTCTGCTTCCTCCTCTCTCTCTCTCTCTGCCTGCCTCTCTGCCTACTTGTGATCTCTCTCTGCAAATAAATAAATAAAATCTTTAGAAAAAAATTATTATAAACAAAGGCTAGGATATTTCATCTTAAAAAAATCTTATGGTCAAGTAATTTGTGTAAAACATAACAACCAAAAGATAGTGTTTGAACTCTCAAGAACACTAAAATGTTTCATTAGATTAATTTTGTGAGGAATGTATTTCTTTCATTTGAATAGAATACTCATTTGGGAAGATGGCAGCTTGGAAATAAATAACATCACAAGGAATGATGGCGGTATCTATACGTGCTTTGCAGAAAATAACAGAGGGAGGGCTAATAACACTGGCACTCTTGTTATTACAGGTAAGAAACCCCTTGATCAATATTGTTATTTTCTAGTTCAATAGTGCTTAGTTTCTAATATACTATAGGACATGATTCACCACTAAGCTTCTAAGACAGTTCATGTACTAATAAGTTTCCATTTCAAAAGCCTGTGGGGCAAATCTTGCCTCACGAAATTGTTCCTGGAATTTGAATCTGAAAACATCTTTTTCCCTTTGCTCAGAGAAATAAAAATATATATTGATTTTTATTCTTTTAATGTGCTAGATAATATGGTATCTAATATTTTCTTGAATTGTGCTTTCTTCCTTTTTTTTTTTTTAAATTGTATAGATCCCACAAGAATTATATTGGCCCCAATTAATGCTGATATTACTGTTGGAGAAAATGCCACCATGCAGTGTGCTGCTTCCTTTGATCCCGCCCTGGATCTCACCTTTATTTGGTCCTTCAATGGCTATGTGATCGATTTTAACAAAGAGAACATTCATTACCAGCGGAATTTTATGGTATGTGTTTTAAGTTTCATCTTATTGACATTCCAGTGACCTTATGTGACTGCAGCTCCTATTACTATAGTCATTTATGACACTGAAAAAAGGGAAAAAAGAGCTTTTCATGGATTTTCTTACATCAATCATAGCACTCCTGAACCTTTTTAAAAATGGCAAGCTATAAGGATGCTGGTAGAGATATAAATCAATAAATATTTATTGAGCTTTACGTCTATTTTCCCCTTAATTATAATATAATTTTTATGTTGATGCATACTATCCCTCATTGTATCTACTGTAGGTTCTAGTGCCTTCTTATTCATTTTAAATAAGGTAAGAGCATAGGACTTATCCTTTGTTACAATGATGACTTTAAGGCATTTCTCTTATTCTTTGAGGTTGAGAAATAGACAAAATACCTATATGGGAGGGTTTGGAGAACTAGTCCATGTGATTTTTAGAATACTTAAACAGCTGTATTTTATTTTATTTTAAGAACAGGAAAGCATACATGACACAAGTCCTATAATTAAGCATAGTGGTGTCCTTTATAGAAATAAAGAAAATAGAAGGAAAAGACTGGGAAGTAATGCAGGAATACTGACTGATAAAAACATCAGTGGTATAAGGTAGGACTGGCCTAGGTTGCTGTGAATAGTTGACCGTTGAACAACCTGGGTCTCAACTGCTAGGTGCACTTCTGTATGGATTTTTTTTCAGTAAGTACAATACTGTAAATGTATTTTCTCTTCCTTATGGCTTTCTTAATAGCATTTTCTTTTCTCTAGCTTCCTTTATTATAAGAATACAGTGTATGATACATACAACGTACAAAATATGTCTTTATTGACTATTCAACTATTATTAAAATTCCTAAAAAATGGCTCTTAGTAGTTAAGTTTTGGGGGAGTCAAAAGTTGTAAGTGCATTTTCAACTGTGTAGGGAGTCAGTGCCCCTAAACTCTGTATTGTTCAAGGGTCAGTTGTATTTAAAAGGCAAATTGGCCACTGTTCCTACCTGCCTGTTCTCTAGAAAGGCCATTGGTTAGGAACCTGAGAGCATATGCTTATTGAAGAAAACTAATTTTAATTTTAGAAGTCAATTATTAGTATAGAAATAAAAGTTTGAATTAACTCAGTAAAATAGTAGTATAGTAGAATATTTAGGATATTTAAAGTCCTATGAAATCTGAAGATTGATATGTACCTGTAATAATCATATCCTTTCAAATTGTCTAGCTCTTTAATTTTTTTTCTAGAATTATATGCTTTAAAAGGCAAAACAAGCTTTCAGTTAGGTTGAGTGAGACTGATTTTAACTAGATAGAAACATTTCTTGTTACATTTTTATTAGTTTAATAAAACAACTACCCATGCAGTAATGAATGTTTATCCTTCTACATGTTCACTGTAAATTCAGTTCCTTTCATTTTAATCTAACAGATGTAGTTATAGCTATAAATTTACAGCAAATCTGATTGTCTTCCAGGGTTTTTTTTTTAAGATTTTATTTATTTATTTGAGATAGAGAGAGAGTGAGAGAGCGAGCATGAGCAGGGGACAGGGGGAGAGGGAGAAGTAGGCTCCCTGCTGAGCAAAGAGCCTGATGCGGGGCTTGATCCCAGGACCCGGGATCATGACTTGAGCTGAAGGCAGATGCTTAACAACTGAGCCACCCAGGCGCCCCCATCTTTCAGTTTCTAAACCAAACTTACACTTTAAAAAAATAACAACTGTGAATTGGCAGGGAACTATTTTAACATTATACCCTGTAATATTTTTTCTTATATGTCTGAAAATATTTTGATATGCTTAATCATAAGTGTTCCCAACATTAGTAAAATTGGCACTGGTATCTTTAATAATTTCTTCAAATTGTGTTTTGTTTTACAAGTTAAGCAAATACTACTTAGTTTTTAACTCATTTTAAGGAAAGCTGAGCTGAACAAAGATCTTACTTAAAAAATAGACTTTTGAATTTGCTTAGTTTCTTGGTGTTATATATTGAGTAATTTCAAAACTATGACAACCATATATAGTTCATACAATAGCCACTTAACAGCTGCAATGAAGTCTATGTAAATATATTTAGGGGTATAAATTGTCCTAAATTAAGCTCAAACTTCATATGTGGAGCTTATGTTCTTCAAAATAATCATTACATTATATTTGTTGATGTAAATAAACATTTCCAAAGAAAAAAAGAAATTAAGAAAGGAAGAGAGAGAAAAAGGAAAGGAGGGAAGGAGAGGGAAAAAAATAAAAAGGAAGAAGAGCCCCAGGGTTTAAAAAGAGAGAAAAATAAAGAAATACCTGGAATAATAATTAAGAAATAAATAATAAATTGGAACTTTTTTATTATGTTATGTTAGTCACCATACATTAGTGCACATCATTAGTTTTTGATCTAGTGTTCCATGACTCATTGTTGGCCTGTAACACCCAGTGCTCCATGCAGTCTGTGCCTCCTTAATACCCATCACCGGCTCACCCAACCCCCAGCCCCTCCCTTCTGAATTGGATCATAAAAATCATAAAAGACTTTGGTGATTACTTACTGGACTCCTTTTGCTGTTGGTAGATCCAGAGGTTCATATACTTGCCCCTCAGCTAATCCAGTGCAGAACCTAACTGCAGGCCCATGCTCTGACCTCATGAACTCACGTTTCAGCTTCAGTCCACCAAGTAATGATCAGCAGTAGAAAACATGCTCACTGGCTAGATATGTAACTTAATTGACTAAAAATATCAAATGCACATTTGTAATGGGCAGGTCGATTCAGTTCTCTAAATAGTTAAAAAAAACCTAGAAAAGAAATTTATTTTAAAATATATTATTAAACTTAATTCTGTCTTTTGAACCTCAGACCTCTAAAGCCTTCTCTTATATCTTCCTTCTCTTTTAAAGCAAACTTCAAAGTCAGACTTCACTGCTAAATGCACCACATGAAGTTAGAGTAAAAACACTGGATGTGTTTGATCCATCTTTTGGTAGATCATCCTAATGAGTAATAATTGATGTTGGGATCATTAACAGACCACTCTCAGAAGGAGAAAATCTTCCTACCTTAAGCTTAATGAATCCAAACAATGAGAATGTCAGGCACTGAGGACAGCAAATGCAAAGAAAGGAATATTACTGACTTCATTTGTCTATTATTCAGATTACATGGACAAATGTGTCAGTACATAATTTTGGGGGACTTCTTAAATAATGTTTTGATATTTTATTTGATCTTGACAACATTTCAATTGGTGAGTATCATTTGTTCATTTAAAAATATTGTACTGAGCATATAGTACAAGCAGGAACAGTGATGGGCACTAGGGTGAATAAAACACTGAATAAGATAAACTCAGGCACTGATCCAGAATACAGTAGAGGTCCTGTGTGATTTTAAAATTCAAATGTAAATAATTTGATAGCTATTAAAACTGATATCATTATCATCATTGGTTTTAATAAGTTTAGTTGCTAAAAGCTAATATCAGAAGCTCTAATTAATGAAGAAAGAGTATGTAAATCAAACTTTTAAGCTTTTCATTTCAACAAAGTAAGTTTGTGTTTTCCAGTTTAGTTTCAGTGATGAATTTTATTCGAGGTCAGGTATGTTAGCCGATTTTAGCTTGCTATTCTTGACTTTGACCACCAGGTGACAACCCTGCATAAGGCTTCAAATTTCACAGCATGGACTTATTGGGACTGGAAGCTTTATGAAATTCAACAAATAGATTTTCCCATAGTTAGGTCTAAGATATGTGATTAAAGGTGACTTAAAAATTTCTACTTTGTACTTTTTCAATTTTATTCATATAAGTATCAGGAAAAAACTAACTATATTTTTTGAAGGGGTACATTTCTTTTAAGAATTTATAGTTAGCTCCCCCCAAATAAATTGTCATTATATTTAATGATCCTGCTTCATGAAAAACTTTTTTGAATGAATCACTTAAAAAATATACAGATGCTAATTTTAAAGTTATGTGTAAACACATACTGATTATAGAAAAAAGTAAATTATCTAATTCACCTCTTATGTAATTTATTCTTCCATTTTGTCAAAAAACAGTCACTTAATGTTATATTATTATGTAAACAGTTTCAGGAACTGTTTCTTTTGAACTTGAACTTATGCATAGGAGGATATTAATAATATATATAAATATATATGCATCATAAATTTTAAAATTTGAAGCTTTGATACAATAAGCTTATAGGCAGTTTATCTGGCATTCTTTTAGTCTATCAAAGTTATGGGGCAAATACTAAGAAGGAGCAACTCTTCTTACCTCAAGTAGGTAGTTTTAAAGTCCAACTACAAAATAGCTTATATTTTTATTTTCCAGCTCATTAAGTTTTTACTTTCTTAGAGTCAATACTAAAGGCAGAATCATTTAAATTATCAATTTAATTTATAACTCCTTTTATTCTGGAAAGGATTTAGGACTATCCACCAAAAATTACAGATTTTTAATATACCATTTTATGCCTCTCCCATGGTGATGCCTGATCTGTGGAAATTACTTTTTTCAAAGTCCATCTAACTTTTCACATCTTCTTTGAGTCATTTTCTTCCAACTATTTAACAACAATCTCCCTGTCGGAGCCATTATCTTAGTTAACCAGGAGTTAAACTTTCCAATTCTGATTATTGCCACTATAATATCTTTTTTCCGTTTCTCTTGATACACACAAATGTTAACATTGTAATTGAGCAAGAAGTTCTTATGTATCTGTTTTGAATTCATAAATAGCATCTGAATTGTTTAGAGGCTCTGCCACAACTGGTCCTGGGCTCTGGGCTGCATTTTGTCACTTCTTCTGTGAGACTGAGCCAGTGATCACACCTCTCTAAACTTCAGATTTCCCTCTCTAATATTTTATTAATAATTTACTTACTTCATTCAGGTTGCTTCACTGGGCTTGAAACTGCTTACTTCATAGTATTTGGGTGAGGATTCAATAGAGAAGGCTTATAAAGTGCTTGGCACAAGTTCTGGCAGATTGTAAGCAGTAATTATTAATATGTATAATAGAGCAATCATTCCCAATTGAAGTTTCCAGAAGGCTATTGCATACAGGTGGGGGGGTTTTTGTTTGTTTTGTTTTTTGTTTTTTATTTTTTTTTTTCTGCTTACAGATCTCAATTTTCTTTAATTGTTGCACTGCTGCTACACTGGGTACCTAATCTGAAACAAAAATTTACAGTATTTCCTTGCCAGGGGCAATGGAAGAGGTAGTGATAGTCAACATTTATTAAGTGCTTTCTGTTTGGCCAACATTGGACTAAGTGTTGAAACCAAGGTGGTCCATCTGCAGACCCTGGGGCCTTTGCCATTCTAGTTTCTAATCCATTGGTTAGCACTCCTGTCTGTGTCTGCTTAAATAGTCCCCCTCCCATTTGAAGCACTCTAAGACCCTACTGTTCAACTCCTAATTTATTCTATAATTTTGTTTAATGAACTTTTTACGTTCACTCAAGGTTGTCCAAACTATTTCATTCTCCCTATACTATTAGCAAGTTTTGCAACACATTGTAAATCAAGTCTGCATAGTTTCAGGTGGTCTTTAGTTCTAGGAAATTCTTTATGATCTCTTTTAGGTGGGTAGGCATTTGTGTGTGTTTGCAGGTACATGGAAATGCTTTGTTCTGCCTATATAGAAAACACCATTCAAAACAAAGGAAGACAGATATCTTACCCTAAGGTTTTCTTTTTAAAATAAAATAGTAATTATATGGAATGTGTCACAAAATTGTGCTTAAATTTGAGACATATATATTTCATATTAGAATATATTAGGAATCTGAACAGAAAATTTGCTTCTGCACATCCAAAGGGAGAGAGCAGATGGACAGGATGAGAGAGAGAGTGGAGAGGGAATAATAATACTAAAAATGTTATTGGATCTCTGTTAGAGCAAGAAGGTGAAGATTGCCTGGAATTGTGGAGTAAAGGTTGGAAAAGAAGAAGAAGGTCAGGTAAAGGCAAGGATCAAATTGGAGCTTAAGGAAGTAGAACAGAAGACTAGCAGCACAATGAGATGATGTGAGCCCTAAAATGGTGGTTCTAAGCTGGGAGCAAACTTTTCTCCCCAAGGGAGTTAGGCCATATGTGGAGACAAGTTTGACTGTCCCCACTATGGGGAGGTGGGGGGAGGGCTATGTATTATGGACATCTGTTTAGCACAGCTAAACACCCTATGAAGCTGAGGACAGTTCCCCACAACAGAGGATTACCTGGTCCACATTATCAATGGTACCAAGGTTGAGAAAGTCTACTCTCAAAGAAGATGGAAAAAGAGAGACTCGGGAATAAACAGACTGGCCACTGAAAGGTTTTAAGCATGATGTGTTAGAAACAAAGAGAAATTATATTGTTTTGAGCAGATGAGAGTGCTTAGAACAACAACAACAAAAAATTATAAGAGGCTGGCTAAAACATTTTCCAAAATAGTGTGAATAGTAGAGGATGATAGATTTCATGTGTTTTGTAAATTTAAGACTCAAATTGTGGTGGGCAGTGGAAGAGAGAAAGAAACGTATAAAACATATATAGTCCCCTGACATAGTTCTATGACTGCCACAAAACTCACAAAGGCATTCTACCTGTTGCCAAATCCTTTCTCTGCTCTTGTGAGTAATTGATTGATAAGCATTAGAACATTCTGATAAGCAGGTAAAACATTCTGTTATACTTCAGTCTGTCAAAACATGTACCTTTACTGACCTTCCTTTCACTAACAAACCTTTACTTACACCTAGCTGTTTGTCTTTTATTTGCTATTTTCTACCACGAAACACGAAGGTAGGTATCTATGCTCACTAGATGTGTCTATATACATGTGTTGACTTCTTTTAGATCATTATACTTCCTATTTGCAGACCATGTCAGCTAGGGCTCTTCTCTAGCATAATATCCAATAGTCTGGTCCTTAGTAAGCATCCGTTGATGTCAGTGCTAGTAAATGGATTAGGACATAGAACAGCAAGTCTTTGTTCTTCAGAAATGAATTGGTTTGGAAGAATCTCCAAAAATTCATTCAAAGTTAAAGTCCCCTTTGTTGTACATAGAACTCCTTACATACTAAACATCACTGCAGTAATTACTGTGGCAAAATATGGGACATATTTAAAATAAAAAATGGGAAAAATAAACATGTAATCTTTTAGTATCTTAGGAATTTTATAATTTTACATGTGGACTTTGATGTTTTATTTGTGATATCACACTAGAAATACACGATTTCATCATGAGCTGGCATACTCCAAAAAATCTATCTAATTTCTTCACTTTGCTCTTAAGAGTAGAACATTAGCTAAAGAGCTGGAGTTTTGTTCTGGTTTCGCCTTTAATAGATTATATGACATTGGTCAGGACAGTCATTCTGAGCCTTAGGCTTCTCATATACCATATGAGGAAGTTGGGCCACATCAGAAGTTTTAAAATAAAAAGAACAATTTTTTAGCAGCGTAATCCATTCTGCAAAGAGAATTTAAATCAGAAACCCAATAAGTAAAAAAGGTGAAGGTGAGGTTGCTCCAAGTAAAGAAATTGTGTGTGTGTGTGTGTGTGTGTGTGTGGTGGGTGGGTGTGTGTATGGGTAGGAGACTCCAGTGCTTCATCATGAAGCCTCTCATTTCTTCCTGTTCCACAAAACTTCCCATCTGATCCCTTCCTTTTACAAGTGATCCCTGAAGATCTTCAAAACCCCAAGGCTAATGGGAACCATGTAAAAACCATATGAATTAATATCCAAGCTTACATTCAATTCTAAAATACTAGTTCTAAATCCAAGGCTTTGATGTTTTTGTCCATCAGTCAGAATGATTACAGAAAATGTTCTTCTCTTTGAATTCTAATTTAAAATTGTCCAAATGATCAAAATTGGACTCCTCAGCCATCAAAATAGCCAAACTTAAGAATATTCAACTTTTCCATTGATTCTACAAATACTTGGTGATCTCTTAATAATAATTCTAGACCACTTTCTTAATTTACTTAAGTTTTTATATTTATGATGATATTACTTCATTTTCATAAGATTTTTAAATTGTACCTTTAAAAATATTTTTCACATTCAGGCAATCTTAATGCTGAAACATTACTTAAAATAACACTAACTTAAATATTAGGTTATATTAGGAAATTAGTGTTAATTACATTACATGTGAAAATAGTTTTGTGACTATGTAAGAGAATGGACTTTTTGGGAGATTCTAATATTTGAGGAATGAAGTATGATAAGATCAATAATTTGTTTTTTTAGGACTCAATAATAGATGGACACATTGTATATAGAGACAAGGAAAGATAGAGCTAGCTAGCTAGCTAATTAGATAAAGCAAACTGGGTAAATTTACAAATTTTGAATCTAATGCCTGTTATTCAGGTAACCATACTATTCTACTATTCTTCCTATTTTCTTATGTTTGAACCTTTAAATAGATCCAAAATTTAATAATTAGATATATAAAATGTTAATATTGTATTCTTTCTTCTATGAGAAGCTACCCATTTTTACCTACCAAACTGTGAACTTAAATCCCATTGTCTGTTTCATGAAACAGTATCTTGGAAACAGTTCAACCTGGTTAAACCAGTAATGTGTGTTGACTATGAAGCCTTCCAGCAGCCACTTCATTGAAAATCTCAAATTCCTTGTCTTTCAAATGGAAACACAGTGGTGCCTGGGTGGCTGTGTCAGCTGACCTTCCCATTCTTGATTTCAGGTCCAGGCATGATCTCAGGGTCATGTAGTCATGGTCAGGGTCATGGGATATGGAGGGCTCCACACCAGGGAGGAGTCTGCTTGAGGTTCTCTCCCTCTTGTTCTGCCCCTCCCCCCTCTCACATGCACGCCTTCTCTTCACTCTCAAATAAATAAATAAATCTGTAAAAAATGCAATAAAAGGGAAACATAAGTAGTATCTTCCTGAGTATTATAAAAATTAAATAAGAAAATGTAGGTAAAGCAGCTAGCACATTGCCAGGCATCTAAAAGACACCTGATAAATTCGATCAGGTATTCCCAGGAGTTTGGGAGTAGCGGCCACAGCGACTGCAGCAATAATGCAAGTAGCAGAAGCAGTTTTCATAGTAGTATGAGTAGCAGCAGAAGTACTCTGTCAACAGCAACAGTACTAGCAGCAGTGATGGCTGCCGTTAATAGTAATGCATCCTCCTCCCTAAAATAGGATTCAGAGCTAGCTCACAGGGCTGCGGTTAAGAGCAAATGAGTCTGCACACGTAGAATATTTATTTATAATAGTCCCTGGCACCTCTGAAACCCTCGCTAAGTATTTGCTGTAAATCGTGTTGGTGATGCTGGTGGTGAAGTTTGCAGTTATTCCTTCTTTAATCCAACAAACCAAAAGTTAAAAAAAATGTTTTTCATAGATATAACATGTATCAATCCTATTTAATAGCTTTTGCTTATAAGTTTCTAGAATATTTTCTTTATAAGATATTCTTTCCTTCAACCTTCTATATCTGGCCCTTCTGAGCTTCAGTGGAACAAAAGAGATGTTTTTGTTGATAGATAGCTATTATGAGCCATAAGCTTTATCTTGACCTTGTATGTAGCATCTGACATATTTCTTTGCTCATTATGATTCATTCAGTTTGTTAATACAACTTGGTAAATCAGATTCATTGATACTGCAGGAATGAATTTGTAGAGTTAGTTCATGGGGGAGGGGAAAGAAAGGAAGGGGCATTTAGATTTTGGAAGCCTTTTGATTTAAATTTGGGAAATTTCTAAGTGGTAAACCACATCTATACTTTGGAACATCCCTGAGCTGTGCTATCACAGTTTCCAGTATGTGATTCAACTCTTCTCACATGAAGGGAAGCGTTTTGTAATTCAGCCAAACTGTGGTTTTTTAGTGAAAATATAGAGAGCATTCGTATCTAATTTGTGGCTAGAATGTGCTGAAGTCCATGATCTTTACTTGCTTTGTAAGCGTTCTGTCAACCACTGAAAACTTCAGCTTCTCCTGAGGTATGGAAAGAGCTATTACCATTTATAAAAATTTCAGGAAAGCTTTTATATGTATACAACTATATTGGAAATAATATAGTATATTTTTCCTTTGCTTTCCTTCTTGAGATATTTCAGTGCCACCTTTACTAAATATAGAGCAAATGAAAATAAGGGTTAAAGTGGCTTATTATTGCTTTGCACAAGTAGTCCATCATTACCTACCTAAGTCCTAATGTTTAAAGCAGAGCTGACATTTAAAAGTACTTTAGCAGTGAACTTTTAATTAAAAGTTTACAGAGTTTATTTAGAAGATTCAATAAGTATAAATTTAATATTTAAGACATAAAATAATTTGTGTTTTTCATTACAAGTGAAAAGTATAAAAATCATGACCACATTATTTCTCTGAGAAGAAAATAAGTGAATATGTAAACAGCAATGTGTTTCAAACTGAGAGTCTGGGGGGAAAAGATACCAATTTTATTAAGAAAAAAAGAATATTAGGTATATAGAATACAGATATTTTATAAAAGGCAATTACAGTGTCACAACTTGCTTATTTTTATATTATATTTCTGCCCTCAATTTTTTTTTATTATGAGGAGTTGAATTAAAAAAAACATTTTAAATTTCTGAGGTGTTTTATTTTTTTAATTTCAGTTTAATCACATGACTCCTTAAAATAGTGTGAGTTTAGCAACAGGATTATCTTTCACTTAGGCATAGGAAGCAACCAAAAAAGTGAATTTACATAATGAAAGCATATAATAGAACTAAGTGCTTTTTACTTCTATGCAAACATAATTTTCCTCAAATATAACTTATTATCTTTGTCATAATAACTTAAAAAGATTTTACTTAGTATCTTTCCATGACTGAATATTTAGTGTCATCATGTAGTGCTAATTAAGAAGGTGAAAACATATTAAAGCAGTGTGTTTTAAAAATATACAGTCTTTAAACGATTTTATTTTTTTCTCACTAGAAAATTACTCAGAAATATGTGCTTATTAGCCTTTATGACCGCCTCAAGAAAAATGGATTATTACCTTCATCATACACACACATTTATTCTCACCTGCCTCAAATATTTTTTTAAAATAGTTATAAATAATAAAATAATATTTCTTTACCGCCTCTCTTAGGTGAATTCTATCAAGTAAGGCAGTATGAGGAGTTAGGCCGACTACAAAGGGGCACCATCCCCAAGACCATCTTCAATTCTGAAATGAACTACAAGTTCCAGGGGTTGCCAAAACCACCCTCAGTTTTGATTTGCTGGAAGGGACTTCAGAACTCCCTGGAAGCTGTTATATTTATGGTTACAGTTTACTACAGGAAAAACATACAGATTAAAATCAGCCAGCAGAAGAAGTGCATAGGGCAGAATCCAGGAGAGGTACCAAATACAGAGCTTCCATTGTTCTGTCTCTGTAGAGTCAAGATGCATTACTTTATCAGCTTAGGTGTGTGGCAATGTGCACAGAGTATTGGCAACCAGGAAAGCTCAAACCTGAGCTTTGTTATTCAAAGAGTTTATTGGGGCTTAGTCATGTAGGCATGATTAATTGATTGCCCAAATGATTAATGTCAATCTCTAGAGTGACTGATACCACATGACCCAAAGCCCCTACCCTAAGTCATGATATGGTTTCAGACCCTAAGTCTAAAACTACACAAGTGTCTCTAAATCATGTTGTTAGACTATCCAGTACGACCCACTATACTCGGGCAAAGAAAGACACTTTAGATTACCTTCGAGAAGCTGAGGAAATAACGGACCTCTCTTGGGGCAAGGTCAAATTCTTTACAACACGTATTACAGGTGGCTGGAAAACTTAGAGGTTTTCATTCTTTTATATGTTCAGTGTATTTTTTTCTAGAAATTTACACATTATTGCTGAAACTTTTATTTCCTCATGAAATTAGTTCATAAGTAGTTTGAAATTTATTATTATTGGCAGTTTATCTCATGTATATAGATACCAATAGTTGTTCACAATTCAGTTATTTTATCTTATAACATTGTCATTATCTTACCTGAAAAAAATCATACAAAATTACTAAAATAAATTAATAAAGACATTTTAGATAATAGGTATTTATTAATTCATTTGTGTAATGTTTATTTGCTGAATTCCTCCTGTATGTCCAATATTACAATAAGTAATTTGTATGTAATAATAAATAAAACCTAGTTCCTCCTTCAAAAAATTAGTCTAGTAGAAGACATTATATACACATATAACACAGGGATATAATGATAAACAAAGCAAGCATGTTTCCTCCCACATAAAACTTAGAGTCCTCTAAGAAGACCAGCTTTAATCCTATAGCTGTACAAATATTTTATTGCAGCTGAGATATATGACATAAGGTAAAAGGTGCAGTGACAAAATATAACAAGAGAAAATGGAAAGTTTTTCTTGAGGAAATGAGTTGGTATGGGTGAGTGAAGAGTGTTTACTTAGGTGAATGTGATAAGAGTGTGAGAATACGAGGGGATCACATTCCAGGAAAGGGAATACCATGGTTAACCAGAGATGGGAGAGAACAGATACATTTAAGGTCCTATAAAGGGAATGTTCTCCTGAAGAGCCAAGGAAATGATATGGCACTAGCTGAGTTGGAATATTGAACAGAATCTAGAAAATGGAGCCAGATTGGCCATGTTCCAGGAAGAGGAAAAATTTTAAAGCTTTCAGTAAGTTTTATTTTCACAAAGTGGGGTGATTTGGTTATATTGGCATTTTTAAAAGGTCACCCTGGATGCTAAGTAGAGAAAAGAATAGAGTAGAACAGGGGTGGAGGTTGTGACCAAAGAGAGAATAGTAGTTCAGTGAGGGATATCGGTAGCTTAGAAAAGGAAAGAGACAGTAGTGATGGAAGGAATAGATAAATTCAAGAATTTATGATGGAATTATAAGGAGGTGAAGAAGAAGAAGAAGGTTGAGAATGTCCTCAAAGTTTCTGGGAAGTATGTTGTCATAGATGGTTAGAAAGTTGGATAAGTGGGAAAAGGTCAAATCCTATCAGAAGTCAAGTAAAATAAGCTGAAGAGGGGTCCGGGACCAGATTACAATGAATTGAGGAGTAAGAAATAAAGAAATGGAAAAAAATATGTATCTAAGAACAGAAAGTCAGGTTTTGAAGAATAGGTATTACCTGATCCAAACAACCATCATAGAATTAAATAGCTTAACATGAGGAAAAAAATAATAATTCTCTGTTTCTAAGAGCAAGAAGAGAAGAGCAGAGAGAAATAGGAGGTGGGAGCTGGTACCAGGAAAGGCCCTGGGAAAGTAAAAGTCACTGAGAAATCCCTAGTATAATTATGTCCAAAAGGAATTTAAGAATAGAAATATTCAGTGAATGGTAATTTTCCATGGTAATTTGCCCTGCCTAGTGGGATACAGCCAATTCCATCATCTTCCATTCAGTAAACCTTACTAGGGAGGACTTCGTCTTATTAGGTTTATGACAAAACAGGGAAAGGGCTGACTTTCTTGTCTGGTACTTCTTGTGTGACAAAGAAATAATTGACCATTGGAACAGAAGGAAGGTACTCTCCTACCCAAGGAATCTGGAGAAATCTTGGAAACCAGATTTTTTAGCCAATCTAGACCTCAAGGTACAGGAAGACCCCCAACTGATATTAAATTGTATAACCTCTAGGTACATTTTTACTAAGACTGGCTAATATCAAGGAACAATGTGTATGGCCGTGGACCAGTTCTTTATATGGAGATGGTAGCATTCTATTACAACCAACTGGATCAATCTGCTCGGATTATAAAGAGCAATTATAGGCATACCTTGTTTTACGGAATTTCACTTTATGGCTCTTTGCAGATCATGTGTTTTTACAAATTGAAGGTTTCTAGCAACCCATCATTGAGCAAGTCTATTAGCACCATTTTTCCAATAGCATTTGCTCGTTTGATGTTTCTGGATCATATTTTGGTAATTCCCATAATATTTTAAATTTTCATTTTTATTATATTTGTCAGATCTGTGATCTTTGATGTTACTATTGTCATTGTTCTCGGGTGCCAAGAACTGTACCCATATGAAGCAGCAAACTCACTGGCTCTGCTGACTTTCTCCCTCTCCTTTGCCCTCCCTATTCCCTGAAATACAACAATATTGAAATCAGGCCAATAACCCTATGATGGCCTCAGAGTGTTCCAGTATAAGAAAGAGTTTCACATCTCTCACTTTAAAACAAATGCTAGAAATAATTACGCTTAGAGAGGAAGGCATGTTGAAAGCCAAGATAGGCCTGAAGCTCAGACTCTTACACCAAACAATTAGCCAAGTTATGAATGCAAAGGAAAAGTTCTTGAAGGAAATTAAAAATGCTACTCCAGTGAACATAAGAGTAATAAGAAAGCAAAACAGGCTTATTGCTGGTATGGAGAAAGTTTTCGTGGTCTGGATAGAAGATCAAACCCGCCAAAACATCCCCTTCAGCCAGAGCCTAATCCAGAGCAAGGACCTGACTCTATTCAATTCCATGAAGCCTTAGAAAGGTGAGGAGGCTGCAGAAGAAAAGTGTGAGGCTTGCAGAGGTGATCCATGAGGTCTAAGGAAAGAAGCCATCTCCATAGCATAACAACGCAAGGCGAAGCAGCAAGTGTTGATGGAGACACTGTAGCAAGTTACCCAGAAGATCTAGCTGAGATAATTAATGAAGGTGGCCACATGAAACAACGGATTTTTCAAAGTCGACAAACCAATCTTTTATTAGAAGATATTACCTAGGACTTTCAAAGCTATTTAAAAGTCTACACACACACACACACACACACACACACACACACACACACAAAGTCTCCACAACTTCAAAGGACTGTCTGACTTTCTTGTTCGGGGTTAATGCAGCTGGTAAATTTAAGTTGAAGCCAATGCTCATTTACCATTCTGAAAATCCCAGGGCTGTTAAGAGTTATGCAAAATCCACTTTGCCGGTGCTTTATAAATGGAACAGCAAAGCCTGGATGACAGTACGTCTGTTGAAGACATTTTAAAGTATTCAATGTTGTTGAATATTTTAAGCCCACTGTTGAGACCTATTGCTCAGAAAAAAAGTGATTTCTTTCAAAATACTGCTGTCCATTGACAATGCACCTGGTCACTAAACGGCTCTGATGGAGATGTACAAGAGTAATGTTGTTTTCATGCCTGCTAACAAAACATCCATTCTCTAGCCCATGGATCAAAGAGGAATTCAACTTTCAAGCCTTATTATTGTTTTAAATTTATTAATAGAATACAACTGACATACAATGTTATATTAGTTTCAGGTGTAAAACATAGTAGCTCAACACATTCTATACATTATTCAATGTTCACCACAGTGAGTGTAGTCACCATCTGTCACCATACAACATTATTACAATATTATTGTCTATATTCTCTACACTGCACTTTTCATCTCCATGACTTATTTATTTTGTAACTGGGAATTTGTATCTCTAAATTGAATTTCTATTTTTCCCATTCCCCCTCCAACCTCCCCTCTGACAATCACCAGATTGGTCTCTGTATTTAAGAGTCTGTTTCTTTGTTTAATTTTTTCATTAATTTTGTTTTTTAGATTTTATATATCAGTAATTTATATGGTATTTGTCTTTCTCCATGTGACTTATTTCACCTCAAATAATATACCCAAGCTGTAGTAAATAGCAATATTTCCTTCATTTTTATGACTAATTTTTCATTGTGTGTGTATATATATGTGTATCACATGTTCCTCATCCATTCATCTGTTGATGGACACTTGCATTTCTGTCATATTGTGGCTACGGTAAAGAAAACTGTGATAAACATAGGAATAAATATGTCTTTTCAAATTAGTGTTTTCACCTCAAGTCCTATTATTTAAGAATTATATTTCATAAGGCCATGGCTGCTATAGATAGTGATTCCTCCGATGGATCTGGACAAAGAACATTGAAACATTTCTGGGAAGTATTCCCAGTTTTAGATGCCATTTAGAACATTTGTGATTCGGGGCGCCTGGGTGGCTCAGTGGGTTAAAGCCTCTGCCTTTGGCTCAGGTCATGATCCCAGGGTCCTGGGATCGAGCCCCACATCGGGCTCTCTGCTCAGCAGGGAGCCTGCTTCCTCCTCTCTCTCTGCCTGCCTCTCTGCCTACTTGTGATCTCTGTCTGTCAAATAAATAAATAAAATCTCAAAAAAAAAAGAACATTTGTGATTCATGAGAAGAGTCCAAAATATCAACATGAACAGGAATTTAAAAGAATTTGATTCCAACCTTCATGGATGACTGTGAGGGGTTTAGATTTCAGCAGAGGAAGTAACTGCAAATGTAGTGAAAATAATAGGAGAACTAGAATTGAAAGTGGAATCTGAAGATGTGTTTGGATTGCTGCTATCTCATGATGAAACGTGAACACATGAAGAGTTGCTTCCTATGGATGAGCAAATAAAGTAGTTTCTTGAGATGGAATCTACTCTTGGCGAAGATGCTGTGAAGACTGTTTAAGTGACAACAGAAGACTTAGAATATTACATCCACTCAGTAGATAAAGCAGCAGCAGGGTTTGTGAGGATTGACTCCAATTTTGAAAGTTTTTCAGTTGTGGGTAATGCTGTCAAATAGGCTCACATGCTACAGAGAAGTCTTTCATGAAGAGTCAATAAATGGGGCAAGCTTCATTGTCGTCTTAGTTTAAGAAATTGCCACAGATACCTCAACCTTCAACAACTACCGTACTCATCAGCCAAGAGCCATCAACATCAAGGCAAGGCCCTCCACCAGCAAACGATTATGACTTGCTGAAAGCTCATATGATGGTTAACATATTTTAGCAATAAGGTATTTTTAAATTGAGGTGTATACATTGCTTTTTTAAAAAAAAAATCTTTATTTTTTTATTTGAAAGATAGAGAGTGAGCACATGAGTAGGAGAGGCAAAGGGAGAGAGAATCCAAAGCAGACTCCAAGCTGAGGGGGAGGCCCATGCGGGACTCAATCTCATGACCCTTGAGATCATGACCTCAGCCAAAACCAAGAGTCAGATGCTTAACTGACTGCACTACCCAGGAGGCCCTGTACACTGCTTTTTTAGACATAATGCCATTGAACACTATAATATAGTGTAATGTCATTGCAGACTATAATAATGGTGCAAACATAACTTTTATATGCACTGGGAAATTAAAACAAATTGATTTGACTTGTCTATTGTGGTGATCTGTAACTGAACCCACAGTATCTTCAAGGTATGCCTGTATTCTTAACCTCATTAATTAAAAAAATATGGCAAACCCAAACACTTTGCAAAACCAGCAGGAAATTTAATATATGAAGGGGTCACTGGCAAAACCTATGGTAAAGCAGAGCATCCATTCCACATGCAGTTGTTAAAAAAATCAAAATTTAAAAATGTATAAGTCTATTATATTACATAAACAATTTCTTCATCTATTATGTAAAATATTAACCTAACAATTAATTTTTCATCTTTTAATATAGCTGGATATATGTGATTAGAATAGTAAATCAGTATATTTAGTTGTCAAGAAAACCAAATGTCTACTTAAAAATTGAGTTTTCCAGGGGTGCCTGAGTGGTTGTGTTAAGCATCGGACTCTTGGTTTTGGCTCAGGTTGTGATCTTGAGGGTCACTGGATTGAGCTTTGCATCAGGCTCCATGATCAGTGGGGAGTCTTGTGGAGGTTCTCTCTCCCTCTCCTTTTCCCCTGCCACTCATTCTCAGGTTCTTAAATAAATAAATAAATAAATAAATTTTCCAAATTTTTCTCTAGATGAATAGTTTGGAGGTAATGAGCATGGACTGTGGATGCTCTCACAAATGAGCTCGATGAGCTTTGTTCAATTATTTGGCTATTCTAAGTCTCACTTTTATTTTATTTTATTTTATTTTTTTAAATTTTATTTTATTTTATTTATGTCTCACTTTTATTTTATTTAATAAAATGGACAGAATGGGATCTATCTTGTAGGACTGTTGTGAGAAGAGAATGAGATTATACACACACACAAACACATACACACACTCACACACACTTGCATAGCCCAGAGCCTGGTTCAGAGTAGGCATTCAATAAATCTTAGTTATTTTTAGAAATTGCATTGAGATGGTACCTTATCTCTCACAAACAAGAGTCCCTCAAGCCTTTTTCAAAAATATATGTATTGAACAAACACTGGAAATAGAGCAGGGAACAAAACAAAAATTCTTGCTTACATGGAGCTGACGTTTCGACCAAAACAGAAAATGTTAGAATCATCTATTTTGACAGTTTCTCACACTTTTAGTATCTTTGTTTAATTAACTATAGTATGTCTTGAAATTAATCAATTAGATTGGCTTTGCAAAACCAAATTCTTCCTAGCCATATACCATTTATTTATCCTCATTGACATTTAGCATGAAGAGTTTTAGACCTTGCCATTTATCTTTAAGAGCTATCGATGAAATAGTTCTATCCCTTAGTAGATCTCTGTATGACCCTCTGACAATAGAAATAATAGAACGTTAAAGATATTTGGGCTGAAAAGGTTCTTAATTAAGTCACTCACTTTACTTTTTGCTTGAGATACTGAAGACAGACTTGAAGTAATCTAAGTCAGGACAGAAATTAACGTATCCAAAGGAAATGCCTTTTAATGGTGCTCATTTTGTTAGGGGAAAACATGTACCTCTTGTATCCTAAATGCCATATAATTAATGAAGGTTGTAGTGATGTGAATGACTGCTATTTTTGCTAACAGCTGGATTCCAATGGGGAACTGCTTATCCGAAACGCCCAGCTGAAGCATGCTGGTAGATACACATGTACTGCTCAAACAATTGTGGACAATTCTTCAGCTTCAGCTGACCTTGTTGTTCGAGGTAAGAGTTTCAACATTTTAAAATTATGAAACCAGAGGTATTCGACTTGCCTAACTATTGTATAATCTTCTGGTAACTCTGGTATGAATTCTTATATATTTAGTGTCTTTGTCCTTGAGAACAGCTCCTCCTCCCTGCCCAAGAATGATTTTATGCCAGACAAGTAGTAAACAACACTGATTTTGTTTGTTTTACTAACTACATATCTTCTAGAAACTTATACCACATACCTCCTACTAAATGTTTGTGCTTTTAAACTTAGTATTTACCAGAAGTTCTCAGTGTCTGCTAATACTTTTCATGTGCTGAGGATAGTGTTGTTTCTTTTTGTACTTTTTTTTTTTTGGCATGGAAAAAACATACTGATGCTGTGTACTGTAACTTGAAGTGTTACATATTTATCGCTATCATTTTAGACTAAAAAATGTATACATGTATCATGTTTCTATCCGTTGCTGGTTTTTAGGCTCGGGCTTTTGTTCTTACATATAACTGAGGTCAAGCTGCAATACCCCCTTATTTGGGGGGGACAGCCCCCTTGATACTGACCTGTGCTCTGTAGCTGTGTGGCCAGCTCCAAACATCATTCATTGGCTCTTCACTCACTGCCTACAGAGTAAAGAGCTCTCCTTTTAGTTAAGTAGCGAAAAGCTCCATGTATCGACTTCATCCGGTCTAGCTTTAATCTTTTACCATTCCATGTAACCAACTCCACTGTCCAGCCAGTCCACAAAGACATCCTGAGGTTTCTACCTCTGTTCCTTGAATCACAGCATTACTTCCATGTCCTATCATCATTGTTTGCTGCCCAGATCTTTAGCCATCCTTCAAGGCTAGCCTCAAGTATTGCCAAATTCATGAGTGCTTTCCTGAGGTCCCAAATAGGTGTCCCTTTCTTTGAAACGTTTTAACAGTTAATACTTTCTTTACTGTGTTTTATAGCAATCTGTGCATATGAGTTACTTTCTCTACTAGATTGTGAAATTCACATATGCATTTTTTTATGAATCCCTAAGTAAGCTGAAGAATTCTATTCCGTAGTTTCAGAGCTCTCTTTATCTCTTTGTGTCCTGTTAAAATTTTTATTTTGTTCCTTTTTTAATGTAAAAAATTTTGTTTTTTCACATTTCATCTACTAGAAATATTTATTGGCTTTTATTTATTGCACAGTTTTTCAGCCAGTTTTTGCACAGTTAAATAATTAGTAAATGAGATGATATCTGTGGTTCATCTTCATACCCCTCTGGATCAATATAATTTCATCCAACCTCATATATCTCCTGCAGTTGCCTCTAGAGCAGTGGTAATATGGAGTCCTCAAGTGTCCATCTGGGGAAATGCTAAAAAGCCCTTTATTCTAGCTGAACATATTCTCCAACAGGGTAATAAAGGTCCAGCTGAAGTTTCTTTATCCAAGTGAACTAGACATTCATTCCATACATCCCTTATGCTAAACTGAAAAAAGTTAATTTAAGTTCTATATTTTCATTAAAAGTATTTTATGATCTGGGACATCTGTTATAGTCAAGAGTCATCAGAGAGAGGGATTAGTTCACTCTTCTTGGCTAATTAGACTACTAGCTGTTAAGCCATTTTCTGAATAGCCTATGTATATATTAAATTAAAATTGTTTGCATATTTTAAAGATTCACATTAATGTTACAGTAGGGGTTATGTTTAGGGTTCCTGGGTGGCTCAGTCGGTTAAGTGCCCAACCCTTGATTTCAGCTGGGGTCATGATCTTGGGGTTGTGAAATAGAATCCCTCTTGTTGGACTCTGCACTGGGTGTGGAGTCTGCTTACCAGAATCAAGTTCTGAGATGTCAGATAGCATGGTGAACAAAGAACCTAGTAAACATGTGGGTAAACCTAAGCTAAACTGAGCCAAACCAGACCTCAGGATACGTTGTGGTCTGAATTTGAAGGCTGATGAGAATTATAATTTGCCTTCTGATCAAGTTGGTAGTTGCTTTTACTTCAGACTTCTAGTAAAATAACAAGTTATACATATGTCTCTGTATATGTTTGTATATGCATGTGTGTATATTTTATATGGTTAAATGTAATGTGTGAAAATGATAATCTAAAATATAGAAGAGTGGTTACCTCTGGGGTTGGAGACAGAAGGGGGGAGGAGAATATGATTGAGGAAGGAGGGGACCCACAAAAAGCTACATCTTTATAAGTAATATTTCATTTCTTAAGCCAAGTGATAAGAACATAGGTGGCCAATTCTTATTTTTTATAACTTTTCATAAATGTTAATATGTCTTAATTAATTTAATAAATGAGAGTCACAGAGTCATCTGCTATCCTCTACTTCCTCACCACCAACCTCAGCAAAGATCCGTGAAAAGTCCTTATTTAGCCTCTGAGCAGGGTTCCCATACATGGCTGTGTATCAGATTTACCACTACGATTAGAGACACACAATCTAAGCCTTCCTGGAAGTTTTTCAATTAGCAGCACTGGGATGAGGTTAGCAAATTTGGATTAAAGATTGGCTTGATGGGGGCGCCTTGGTGGCTCAGTGGGTTAAAGCCTCTGCCTTCGGCTCAGGTCATGACCCCAGGGTCCTGGGACCGAGCCCCACATCAGGCTCTCTGCTCAGCGGGGAGCCTGCTTCCCTTCCTCTCTCTCTCTGCCTGCCTCTCTGTCCGCTTGTGATCTCTGTCTGTCAAGTAAATAAACAAGATCTTTAATAAAATTTAAAAAATAAAGATTGGCTTGATGAACCATGGTGCATCAGCACTGGACACAGAAAATAACTCATTCAAATATGCTGAAATGATTTTTAACAAGGATGCAAAAATAATTCAGTGGAAAAAAAGATAGTCTTTCCAATAAATAGTGCTGGAACAATTGAGCATTTATAGGCAAAAGAAAGAGAGAGAGAGCCTTGACCTAAACCTCAAACATTATACAAAATCAACTCCGAGTGAATCATGGACTTAAATGTAAAATGTGAAACTATGGAACTTTTAGGAAAAATAATAAAGGTGAAATTTTTCAGCAGCTGGCAGAAGGATAAGAGTTTGTAGACTTGATACCATGAGCATAATGTGTAAGATGAAAAAAATGATAAACTGGACCTCATCAAAATTAAAAACTTTGCTTTGTGAGTCTCTGCAAAGATGATGAAGAGACAAGCTACAGACTGGAAGGAAAAATTTGCAAACCTTATGTTCAACAAGAGATTTATGTATAGAATACATAAAGAATTTCCAAAACTCTAAAACAATCCAATATGACAAATGCCAAAAGACATGAGCAGAAATTTCAATGAAGAAGATATACAAATGGGAAATAAACATAGAAATGATGTTCAACATCACTAGGCATTAGGGAAAAGTACCTTTTAAAACCACAATGATATAGCATTATATCCCTATCAGAATGACTAAAATTAAAAAAAAAATAGTGATGTGGAAAAAGTGAGTCACTCACACACTACTGATGAAAATGTAAAATGAGACAGCCACTCTGGAAATGAGTGTGGCAGTTTTTAATCCTGTGCTTATCATACAACCCAGTAGTATGATAAAAACCCTGGGCATTTATCTCAGAGATGTAAGAATATCTGTTCATATAAAAATATGTATCCAAATGTTCATAGCAGCTATATTCATAATAACCAAAACATGGAAAAAACCACATGCCGTTCAAAAGGTGAATGGTTCAACTGTGGTACATCAGTACCATGGAATATAACTGTGCAATAAAGGAGAAATGATCTGTCGATACAACTTAGACATATCTCTAGGAAATTAGGCTGAGTGAAAAAAAAAAGCCAATCTGAAAGTTAGATAGTGTATGATTCCATTTGCATAGCAGTCTTGAAATGACAAAATTACAGAGAAGGGAAATAGATTAATACTTGTCATGGGTTAGAGAGGGCAGAGGAAGGGAAGAAGATGTGACCATGAAAGGATACCACAGGGGCTCCTTATGATGAAATTATTCTCTGACTGTGATGGATAAAACTAAAAGTTGCACAGACTAAACAAACATTCAGACACAAACGAAGGTATGTAAAACTAGTGAAATCTGAAAAAGGTTGATGGATTATAGCAAGTAAATTTTCTGGTTGTGCTGTTGTACTTTAGTGATACAAAATGTTACGGTGAGGGATGAGCCAAGGAGATACACAATCTCCCTGCATTATTTTTCACAATTGCATGTGAATCTACAGTTATCTCAAAACAAAGTTTTTTTAAAAATCACTGAACATATAATACACTAAAAATATTTTTTAAAAGTACTTACGGGCTCTTTTTTTTTTTTTGAGAATAGTATAATTTAAGAAGAAGCAGAGTACGGCACAGCCAGAGATAATGTTTGAGCAAGTGATGGCCACAAACTAGCTTCTAAGGCAGTGGGTTCAGTTAACATCCAGACCTGGAAAAAACCAAGTGGAGCTTGTAGCTTTGGGACCAGAGCTGAATTACTGAAGGCAGCAGAGGGCAGTGTGTGTGTCCTGCTTTTTTCCCCAGAACCCATCTTCACTCTTTTTTCCCTATGCATTTCTATCTTTCCTTTAAATAAATACTAAATATATTTTTCTAGTATGATTATGGAGGACATCAAATTAATATAGCATTCCAAAATAACCAAATGTTCAAGCCTGTTTTGGTTTGGCCAATCTTTATTTTTAGTAAGGCCCCAAGATGATTGCAATAAAGTGGTCTCTAACTGTTATTTGGAATTATTGTTCTAGGGAATCCATGGAAGATAGTTTGCAAGTGATATTGCTTTGTTTATTAAATGTATTTTGGAGATAAATTACTTTAGAAATGTGTTTCATAAAAAAAAAGAAATGTGTTTCATAAGATAATAAGGTCCTACATAAACCAAATAGAAGTCAATCGGCAAACAATTAAAAAAATGATATTAATGTTTTGTCAGAAGCCACAGAAAGAAGCTCTGATATAAAGCCCTTGAGTGTTATGGGAATGGGAAACCGCCCAGTTGGGGAGAAGAGCTAAGTCCATGAGTTTTTCCCTCCCCTTCATCATCATTTTAGCACAGCTGAACTTAAAGCTTGAGTCCCACAAAATAAAATAATTAAGCTTCAAAACCTCTACAGTTTGTCACACAACAACTCAATCTGTGTAGCAACAGTAAGAAAAAACAAAAGCATAATACAATGAAACATTCCCCAACTAGAGCACTAATATAAAAATTAAGATAACCTTACAAGAGATTATAATGACATTCTTGGTATTAGGATATTTAAAGTTGCTTACAGAAGGTTTTAGGGAAAATTGTTTTTTTTCTACCAAGAGAGCACATATATAAACTCAACTAAAAATAATATTGTTTATTAGTAAAGGAGGTAACTTCAGAATTAACCTTTTAAAATAGATGTGTGGGGACGCCTGGGTGGCTCAGTTGGTTGGACGACTGCCTTCGGCTCAGGTCATGATCCCGGAGACCTGGGATTGAGTCCCGCATCAGGCTCCCAGCTCCACGGGGAGTCTGCTTCTCCCTCTGACCTTCTCGCTCATGCTCTCTCACTGCCTCTCTCTCAAATAAATAAATAAAATCTTTAAAAAAAATTGAAATAAAATAAAATAGATGTGTGTATAATATGGCCAAAAGGATTTAGAACTCAAACAACAGTAAATCGCCTCGTATCTAAAAAATCTTTATAATTTGAAACTATTCTAGTTCCAAAAAATGAACCAGTTATTAAACTTCACATGTTTTTAGGCTTCTTTTTTTTTAATAAAAGATTTTATTTATTCATTTGACAGAAAGACAGATCACAAATAGGCAGAGAGAGAGGAAGGGAAGCAGGCTCCCTGCTGAGCAGAGGGCCCCATGAAGGGCTCGATCCCAGGACCCTGAAATCATAACCTGAGCCACCCAGATGCCCTGTTTTTAGGCTTCTTAAAAAAAAATCTGAACTAAAAGAATTGAGTAAATGTCCTTTTTGTTACTGTTATAATAAATGTTTTACGTCTTAGGTCCCATAAAAACACATTTCATGTTGCTTCATCAAGCAAGCTTTGGCATATGTGAAGAGCCTTGTACGAATGTTCTTTAACAAAAGACATTTCTGGAGAACTTAAGATCTTCAGCTAGAAGAGTGTCCTTTAGAGGGAAAGGTTTTCCAGGATTTATTCGGCAGCACTTGTGGGAATATTTCTGCAGCTTGCCAAACCTAAATTCTCTTTCATGAGTACACTTTTGGACAACATTCAAAAATGGACCATAAAATTAGGTCACAAAAGCAAGAAATTAGGCTTTGACATCCATGTTTTACCACTTTCCATGGTATTTCTGCTGCATTATAAATATTCTTGGCATTGCTACCAGCTGTTGGGAAGATCTTCCTAACACCCAGCTGAACAGAATGTTTGCCACTAAAATTGCCTAAATAGAAAATGCAATCAAGACTATACTTTTCAGATGCTTCCCCACCTTTTTTTATCTTATATGTCATATTACACAAAATTTCTTTATATAAATCTGAAATTTTTAAAAAAAGAAAAGAGATTTTCACTATCTGAAAATTGTTTTCGTCTGATTTTCAAACCCTAACAAATGCTACATGAAATTTGGAAACATTTTGGAAAAAGAATAGCTGAAATTAGAACACAAAAGCTGTATAAATCATTGTATCGCAAATCAAGTCTGAATTGTTTCTATCAGAAGCTTATATTCATATTGTTTTATGTAGATTTTTATTTAGATGAGTAGTGTGTGTGTGTGTGTGTGTGAAGCTTTGCACTTTATTCCTAAAGCCAAAATACAGTTGCAGAATGGAAATGGACGCCAACTTTATTTGATGTAATCCACTGAAGTTTTTCTTACTGGGCCTAATGACATGGCTACCAGACTCTATTTCTTAAAGAGATCATTTTGGTTGATGACTAACCCAGTTTTAAAACCTGTGTTGAATAACTTAACACAGTCAAATAAATAATCTGATGCAAGCTGTCAATATACTTTTTAGTCTGAAAATATTGCTATATTTTAAATCATCAATGGTTGACTAGTGGTCTTTTCTACAGGAAATGTATTTATTACTCCCACCTGTTGTATATTAGCAGTGTTCATATCCAGAGCATACGTCTCTCTGCTGTCCAGACAAAATTGGTTCTGATGCATCCACTCAGAGATCATTGTTCCAGGTTAATTAGTACTCTTTTTTAAAAAATATGGAATTGATAAACATTATAAGATTTAAACGTTTTAAGATAAAAAGGTTTCATTGGTCCTATTATTGTCAAGTCATGCATTAATTGCGTCTTGTATCCTCCTAACTTCTTCACAATATGCATACGAAATATCTGCATTTATGTTCAAATTTGAATATACAATTTTAAATATAGAATTAATCCCAAGAAGTTACCTAGATAATTCCTATCTCTTCGTTTTGTAAAGTTGGAGTCAGAGTGACTTGCTCTGTATTACCCATGTACTTAGTGATAATCATCTTGGAAACTCTGTCCAGTTTTCTCACTGTATTAGGCTTCTCCCAGAAAGTATGAATAAATAAAGTTGATAGTTAATTTCTAAAACTTCTATAGCTAACACTTTAATATACTTAAACTTTCTGTAGTTAATTTGGTATATAGTACCAGAAAGATTATCAAGTCCATTCTAGAATTGCTGGAACTAAGTAGTAAAACTTACTGCTTACAGCTTTTGCTCGTCTCTCTTTCCCTTTCCACTGTCTGGCACATGCTAATAGTAGTTACAGTTTTATTTATTTATTTATTTTTAAATTTTATTTTATTTTTTCAGTGTTCCAAGAGTCATTGTTTATGCACCAGACCCAATATTCCTTGCAGTTATGTGTCCTCCTTAATACCCACCACCAAGATCACCCATCCCCCCACCTCCCTCCCCTCCAAAACCCTCAGTTTCTTTCTCAGAGTCCACAGTCTTTCATGATTTCATCTCTCCCTCGAATTTACCCCAATTCTTGGTGTTTTTCAAAGTGCTGGAACAAACAATCCTAAAATTTGTATGGAACCAGGAAAGTAGTTACAGTTTTAAAACATTGTGGAAAAAGATAAAGCTATAGACAGTTACTAAAAAGAGATTAAATTACTAATTCCTGGATTATTTAGAGTTTGACTTGTTATGGCTAACTCAGAGACCTTGGGTATTAGTGAAAGCAAAAGGAAAGAAAGTCTGCCATCATGTTAAAATTTGTGGAACTTCTAATGTTAAATCACAATTTAGATTTCCATGGTATCTGGCATAGATATTCCCATTGTGTTTAAAAAGTCCAAAATTCAAATTGTTATTAAATACACAACTGTGGATTTATATTCAAAATTATTAAGACATGATATGTCTAAATGAATTTGAAAAAAACCTTTGAAATTAATCAATTTAGTCATAAAATTAGGAAGAACAGAAAAAAACAACAACCTTCCTATTGTATACGTACCAATTTAGAAAGGCATACCAATGCACATACACCTTACCACCCCCCGAAATTTCATGGACTTATGTGAAGAGATCCAGAAAAGAGATACATTTATATAGGCAGAAAGATGTGTCCAGATCATCATAGTCAAACCAAAAAGAAGAGTTGAGGTAGTTTTTCAAGTATTTGGGTCAGAAAAACACACATTTACCTCAGATACTTGGATAATTGCCTCTACTTTCCGCTTGCGTGGTCCAAGAAAGTTTGCCACAGAGACAGACTAAAGATTCCATCTCATCAGCCCTCGCAGGACTGAGACAGGAAAATGGCCCTTGCTGCCCACACTGGCTGGAACAATGACTGACTGGGCGCCATCCTGGGGCATCCCAACCCCACTTGGCACTAACCCACAGGGATACAGCTATTAATAGTGAATCCTACCCAGAAATTGAGCCTTCTCCTTTCCATTGAGATCAACACATTAAAAAACTGCTGGGGGCAGTTCTCCATAACTGTTAGATGCATGCTAATGCTGAAATAATGAGCTGGAATGTGTATCTGTTTTTAACAAATACAGAATTTAAAAAGTAGCTTGATTATTTCAAAGTCAGAACTCATTAGTACTTCTGTTTTTTAAAGCTTTAGTAAAAATAACAACTTTTCCAATTACTAATGAAGTTATAAAGTACACCAATGATTTGAAATTGTATTTCTCAATGTAATAAGTTCAATGTAAATGGATGTAAATTCTAAGGTAATTTTCAAATATATCAATAAAGTACGTAATTCATTCAGAATAAGTCGCCTATCTTAAGCTTTGAGATGGGTCCTGAAAATGATCTAGTTTAACAGTTTGTTTTATAAATTCAAAACTTACAACTGTGAGGATAATAAACTGGTTGATGATAAACACGATAAATCATACATTAATGTAAATTTAGATTATTTTTCTCTTTCCTCACTGGAGTACAGGGAGAGAAGTTTCCTTGGAATATTTCTTCTCCTCTTCTTCAGTTAATTGCTCGTGCCTCTCCTTGTCTCATAATCAAACTGGTCAGCTTTGAGTAAACTGGAACTTTATCTTTTCTATGCAGTCTGTCTGTATCCATCGCTCCCTTGCAAAATAAGCAGCAAATTTGCTGCTCCTCACTCTGATTCCTGGAAAGAAAGGAGGAGTCTTTTCAGAACTTAACAGCCATGGTAGGCTTTTAGACACTCCACTGCAGTGCTATATTATAGGTTTTATACATCTGGGTATATTTACCAGTAATGCCAAATTCATCTAACAGTTATGCCAGTTATATCTGATTACAATAGTACAGATAGTGATATCTAAAAGTCTCTATGAGAATAAGTAAATGGCAATTAGTTCATATTTTAAAAGTAATTTCAATTTATATTGGCAAAATATTACACGTTTGCAACTCCAATCTTTCTGCTGTGAAAACACATGTATTATGAATATAAAATAAAAAATGAAGATACATAATTATATAATTCAATGTATAATAGAGGACATAATAAAATATTACAAAGATATATATTATAAAAATGCATATTACATAACATATATTGTGTATTTTATACCATATAAAGATAGATAATATCTATTAAAGGCTTATTACTTACCAGGTACCATTTTAAGAGATGGATATAATTATTACCCCCAGTTTACACATAAGAAAATTAAGTCCAAGTGAGGCTAAGTTACTAGCCCAGGGTCATACAGCTACTAAGTAGAAGAACAAGACTTGATCCAAGCAGTCTGACTCCAGATGTAACATCCAAGCTCATTGCCAGAGCACAATATAACCAAACACTAATTCAGATATATTTAATGAGATAAAGTAATCAATGTGGAAAAATTAAAAAGTAGGCCTCTTTCTTCATTGGAAAAAAAAAACATTTGTTCTGTAGAAAGTCACAATTGTGACAGAATAAATAAAGTGCACAAAATGCACATTTTGCTCTTATATTTTTGCCCAGCTGGCCTAATAACAGGGGAAATTATAGTAACTTAAAATGTGTGTATTTTAGTTACTCAACATTGTATAATTTTAATAGCAAAAACAATAAATATAATACATGGTTTTAAAGCTTAATTTTAAAATGTGCTCTTTAGCTTTAAAATTATTTCATTCAAAATGTTTAAATGTTTTACATTATAATGTATGTGCCTATAAGTCTTTCATATAATTTTTATCATGTCATCTTTACAAAATTGCTGCGAGGTAATTACCAGTGTAAGAACTGGTAATCCCCACTTCATAAGTAAATTTAAAAGGGCAAGAGAAATCGTCTTTAGTTCTCATCTTATAAAGCCAGAATGCGGCCAGATACTAGTGCTCCAAATATATTATATTATTTATTTTTCTTCACTACTCCTTAATGTTTGACTTCCCAAAATATAAAAACCAGATCATACAATTTTTATTTTACATCTGTTTCACTGATGGTATATGGTTTATTTTATCAAATTAATTGAATTCCCCACCCAAATCACTGTGATGATAATTCTAAGTTAGAGAGTAGAGTAAAATTTTTAAGTATTTGAAACTAGAATTTGAAATCTTCCCACTGGGGTTCATTTTATCAAACAAAAGAAGGCAAAACCACCTTAGCTTCATTGCTGAAAACATGACCAAGGAAAGACTTAATGGTGTAAAATCCCATTTAAGCAGAACAATATTGTTACATATAATTTTTGTGGAATCTGCCATTTCAAGGTTCTGGAACATCCAGTTCTTTCTTGGCAGTGCTTTTGCAGACTGGCTTCCTATCACCAACATCTGTCTGCCACCAGCCAACCTTACCAGGCCTGTCCCTAAGAGTTTGATTAGGTCACAGGCTTTTTTTTCACACTTAGACAAATGAGAATAAAAGAAACTCCAAAAAAAAAAAAAAAAAAAAGGCTTTACTCTCTAAACCAATGATCAGTTTAAGAAGTTGCAGGGAAGAGATTTTAGTGCTTTGAATTCCTGTCACAGAGCTCCTTACACTACCATCATCCCTGGGATTCATTAAGACATACTCAAAGAGAAAGGAAGAAACGTCAAGAGTGTTCTCTGACTCTGTAGACTCTCTCGGTATCCTATAAACCCAGCCGTACCCAGCTGTACCCAGCCGTATGTAGCTCGCACCCTCCCCACTTCCTCTTGAAGGTGACTAAGGGATCCCTGTTCTTGTGTGACAGAACCCCCCCTGTGTTATCTAAATGTGACTTAGGACATATCATTACATGAGCACAGCAGTGAGTTCTGTCTTTCCTCTGCTACAGCACCTTTCTATTATCACGTTTGACTGCACAATACACTCAGAAGTCAATGCACATTCTGGCATAAATCCCAAGGCTTTTTTTCCCCTAAAAAGAGAAACACTATTTTAATTTCTCATTACCCAATAGTCATAGTTAGTAATGGTTACTCTGTGGACACAAGAGGAGCTGAGGAAGTTGGCTGTGGTTTATGTGCGTTTCCCAGGGTAGCGGGGGAGTGCCAAGTCCTTTGTTGGAAAGTGCAAGTGGGCAAGAGTTAACATATTGCAGGGACAACCTCGAATCTACTTCATTTTAGAACAGGAGTCACGGACAGATTTATTGGTAGCGAGCAACTGGTGATAGGCCAAGATGTAGTGATCCCTTGTGTGAGGGTCACTCAGTCATCGAGTGTCTGTCATACTGAAGACCACACGTCCGAGCTTCAGCTCCCGACGGTCTGACTGGCTGTCAACAGCCAGAGCTTGAGCAGCTCCACACATTCCTGAGAATTTCTCCAGGAGCAAGGGACAATTAATGACAGGAGTATGTCAGATCTGTCTGATGTTGATTTTAAACAACTTGGAAGACCACTGTCTGATATGTTCTTGTGTAGGCTGATGGATAAGGTGCCTACATCAAGGAAATGAGACTCCATTGTGCAGCAGTTTAGGGAGACTCACTGTGTAACTGTGCATTGGACCCTCTTGCCAGACTTAAAACATCAGGTTTCAGAGAAGCAAACTCTGGTAATACAGCAGAAACTACTGAAACTACTTAAAGGTGGAGGGGGTAGGCATGGATGGAATGCATCCAAAATTATTAATTTCACTTCTCATTGAAAACTTAGAAATCTCATGTGCTTAAAGTGACAGGTGAGTTTGGTGACCTAATGACAAAATTTGCAATAAGTAGTCAGTAGAAGCAAGTTTTCGTAGATATTGTTTTTCCTATTTAAATAGCTATCACCAGGGAGACAATAGTGGTTATAAAGTGGTTTAACTGTAATAATCAAATTATCCTTAGTTACAGTTAGGGGAAAGAGGCAGATGATCATCCTATGATTTCTCTAATAATGTAGTTATTATATCATCCATGATTTTCTCTAATAATATAGTTAATATACACAGACAGTCATTAAAAGATCTATATGGTGCAATAGAAAAGGTATGACTTTTGGCATTAGGCAAACATACCTTGGAAAGCCACTTCAGGGACACCTGGGTGGCTCAGTTGGTTAAGCGTCTGCTTTCAGTTCTTAATGATCCCAGGGTCCTGAGATCGAGTTTCAAATCAGGCTCCCTACTCAGCAGAGAGCTTACTTCTCCCTCTCCCTCTGCCCCGTGCTTGTGTTCCTTCTCTCGTTGCCTCTCTCTGTCAAATAAATAAACAAAATCTTGAAAAAAAAAGCCACTTCACCTCCTGATTAAGCTGTAGTCTTAACCTAGTCAGTTCATCACCATAAGTTTCAGGTTCCATTTTTATGAAAGAGAATAATGATAGAATCCACACAATGACCATGGAGACTTTTTATAAGTATCTTCCTTTACTTCCTCCTCCTGTGCTATTATTGTATATATATGCAAAAAAAATAAATACCATATTACTCATGACACAAGTTCCTGTGACATCCCTTTCCTAAACACTGATTATTTTTTTTTGAATCATTGCTAAATTTACCCTCTGTATTTTTTTCTTAGTTAGAAGCCTTTAAGCATACACTTTAGTAAGTAGACTTACACTATATGGCATGAAATTAGAAGTGGTCTAGTGTTTGTTTGTTTGTTTAAGGTGGGTGGGATGGAGGGATCCAGGTAGAGCTCCTGCTCTTTAGAAAGGCAGTCACTTACTGGGGAAGGGAGGTTTGATTGGGCCAGAGCTTGTCACTTTAGCCTTTTCCTTTTGGACTCCCATCTCCAGTGTCTAGGAGAAGATGTTTTTCTTTGCTCTTATTTCAACTTACCCATCAAGGACTCATGGCAAATCCCCAAAATACATGGCTTCCTGCCCCTAACTGGGCATCCACACTATCCCTTCAGCCTGATCTTTCCTCTTGCAGGTAAAAAAAGAAAAGATGGAGAGAAAAACATGGTGGATCATTTTCTCCCCGTCTGTGCAAGCCTGCCTCCAACCTGGTGATCGTTGACACTCACCATTTGTGTGAAAGCCTTTTTTTTTTCTTTTTTTAACCTATTATACTAGATTTTTACTAATTAACTCAATCTTGTAGCCTCTGCAGCTTTCCCTTACAATCTATTTCTTAGAGGATTTTTCCCTTTGAAACTTCTAAACATACTTCTGAGCAGAAAGATATTTAAAAATATAATAATATAGCTTCTTTAATTTGAAAAATGGCTAGTGAACTAACCTAGTACGTCTTATAGTGGCCAAGTGAAATTTCTGTGTTTTCATGTCCTGTTTTTCCTTGAAATTATGTATCTCAGAAATTATCTCATTATCTGAAAAAAATTATGAAGAACTGGTGAATTATAATACAGGAGTATTGCTATTGAATGGACTGTGTGATTTAGCCAAGCAGGTAATGAACAGTATTATCAAATTCACTAAGGAGTCATCTTAATTAGGATACATGCTAATGGGCATTACTCCAGTAGTCTTTTGTATCCTGGTGCCATATATATATTCTTTGATTAGAATGGATGAAAAGCAGCAATAAACAACTCAAGACTGTCCATGGCTCTGTAGGGTTTTTGGAAGAATTCCTAGGATTGGGAAGTGAAAATGGATAGCATGTGGAGAAAATTGCCATCTCCGTAGCAAGGTTTAGGTGAAGATACCAAGCCATTAACAGCATGCATGCATATTTAATTTTATTAACTCCTACTGTCAGCCTCCTTGGATCTTTAATTTGGGCAGGAAGTTGGAGACTCTTACTGGAAGGACTTGAGCAGAAGTGAAGGATAAAAAGGAAGTATATATATTTCTTTCTGGAACTGCTTAAATTTCATTGTTTGAAAATACTTTCATTTTCCCCCTTTGGGCAAAGAGATATGCTTAAAATTCTTGTTGCTTCACCAGAAATAGTTTTGCTCTTAAACAGGTTTCTATTTAGGTATAGGGTATTATGTGAACTTCTCATTTAGTAACTCAAGCAACTCCATCTGTTGTTGGAAGAACTCTCAGGAAAGCTTTGAGGGATATGGATAGGACTCTTAAATACATATGTAGTGTTCTTTTTAAAATAATTCATTGGTCATCATAAAGGAATAAATGTCTCTGGCCCAAGATGTTGCTTAATTTCCATCTTTTTAATTTTTTAAAATTTTCTCATCTCAGTCATTGTCACAGATGGGACTGTCTTAGAGTTTAGACTAGAGATCCAGATCAATTGCCATGTTCCTAAGATATTTAAAATTAATTTTAGATTCTCATGTACCTATAAATATCATCTTGGAAATATGTGCATGAATCATTATTGTGGGCATCTTCTTCCATAGTTCATAACTAAAAGTATACCACCAAGACCAGATGAGAATATAATTTTAAAAAATTAGGAAGGAAATCACATGACAAGTATGCCTTTCCTGGAACCAGGAAAGGGAGAATATTCTTGTTTAAATAAACTGCATTGATGACAAGTAGAGAGTCTACAAATTCATTTCTCTCCCTTCCACCTTATTCTCATTACTAATGGATCTAGGTTCACTTTTATAAAAGTTAGAGGTTAAAAAATTACCATACTATTAAGTGGTAGGGATATTTACTTTTCAGCTTCATCTTGGGACAGCTTTAAACATTGACAAAACCACATGACACTGAACTGTATTTCATAACCTTATGGTAGAGCCATTGTCTTAATTTTGAAAATAGAAATAGGTCTATAACAATAAAGGGACTTCAGCTGACACGTTCTGGTAGAGAAGAAGTTGCCTGTCCTAATATAACTGATGTGCTTTCAGTAATGCCATTTTAAGATTATTTTGTTTTAAAAGAGGAGATAATTTGTTCTGAAAAAAATTTGTTTCCTTAACATTCAAACTCTTCATTAAAATTTGCTATTTTATTAAAAATAAACAATGAACCACAGAATATTTGCATGTGGTGTTGGCTTTAATTACTTACTGGAAAGAGAATGATACTAGATATTTTTCATGCTTGCGGCAGATTTGGAACATGAAGGTTTCTATTAATGTATGTGCCCTGTGTAAGGGAGTCCCAAAAGGACCAGCAGCTTTTGGGTCCAGTTGTTGAGAAACCAGGGTTTAAGAGGAAGAAAGTACATTTGTATTTAGTACTGCCTGAGTATTAGCATAGACTCAAGTGATGCCTGGGCTGTTTTCATGCCTGCTATGCTTCCTGTTTAATTCTGGAGGCTTTCAAATCTTCTATCCCATTTGACTTATCAGAAAACGTGTCTCAATTACTGACTGAGAAAATATGGTCAGACTCTAGCATGTGAATAATCATTTTGAAAGTACTTTTTTTTTTTTTGGCTATTTTTCCTCAAATGTCTAAACTCTTTTTCATTGAATGTTACTACATTCCTAAAGAAGAAATGACAGAAATGGTAAATAATTGTGTTCTTGCTCATTTTTTCCTCTGATTACATATGAGTAAGAGCTGAGTGGAAATCACATCTGTATTTTGTTCATATGTAGGTATTTTTTCCTAAAGACACTAGTAAAATTCAGGAAAGACTAACAAATGCCTTTGGGGTGATCAAGAAAAATTGGGGATGTACTAAGTATGAATTTATAGTTGGGTGATGTGTTTATCTTCATTTATCTGAGTTAAGAGATCAAGCAAAGATTTTAAAAGTTATGGCCAATGTATTACCATTTTTATCATTTTTCTACAGTATACAGCTGTGCCTAAGAATTCATATGATTCCCAGTAAGAAAGATCTCCAAAGGAAAGCTCAGTACCATTTTTTAATTTGACTCTGATAATGCCGTTTTAAATAATTGTACTAAAGTTATTGAAAAATTGGCCTCATAGCAAATTGAATGGGTTTACATCCTAGCTTTGTCATTTGCTAGCTGGATGACTATGGTCATTTAATCTATCAATGTCTCTGTTTCCTCCCCTGTGAAACAGGGAAAATAATAGCACCTACATCATTAGGTTATTGGTAAGAATTATGGACGATTTGGCAATTACTTCAATTTGATAAGGACTAAGCAAAATATTTTTATTAAAATATACAATATAAAATTTTTATTCACTGGGGCACCTAGGTGGCTCAGTCAGTTAAGCATCTGACTTTAGCTCATGCCATGATCCCAACATCCTGGTATCAAGCCCTACATCAGGCCCTCTGCTCAGCAGGGAGCCAGCATCTCTCTTTCCCTCTGCCTGCTTCTCTCTCCCTCTCTCTCTTTCTCTGACAAATAAATAAATAAAATATTTTTAAAAAATTTATTCATTAACATTTTATTTCATGTAAATTTTGTGTTGTTATGAGTTCACACTTGTTTAAAAAATACAGACAAGTCCAAGAAAACAACAGAGTAAACTTGTCAGTGTTCAGGTAGTTCTTTGGAGGTCTTTTGTAGACAGGCACAGTTAGGCAGCCAGATCTAACTTTCAAATGGGCTCTCTCTCATTTCATGTGGGTTATGCTGGGAAACCCAGTCTTTTGTCCTGATTCATTCTGCACTCTGTTATAGACTAGTTGTGTGATTCTGGCCATGGCCCTTCTAGATTTCAGCATCCTTTGGTAAATGTGCAGATATTGGCTTACGTGAGCTCTAAAATGTAAGTGACCTATATTGCAAATTGAAGTGTTTCTGTTATTTGCCTGCAATCAATGATTTCATAGTTAAACCATTGAGAACCTAGAGAAATTTAGAGAAAGAGTATAGATGTTACAAACTGGCATTGCAGTGAACCATAGATGATAGGGGACCATTCTGGCTATATCTAAAAAAAAAAGAAAAGAAACAAATGTCAGTAATTGTAGACTCCTGCCTGACTTTGAAGAACCTACAATGTAGAAACAGAAGACTAACAAGGACCTTGGTAGACCGCTAATTATACCTTGTAGGTGAGATTTTATGGAGCATTCTCAATCAGCAATCTCTGAGAGGGATATTTTAAGCCAGAGGGAAAAAAACATAGTAAATGAAAAACAAGAACAGTAAGAGAGAGGGTAATGTAACTAGCAAAGGAAAAGTATAGTGGCAGCCGCTATGGGGAGAAGTATAGAAACGTAGCTCTTGGAAAGATAGTGATAGAACACTATGATTGTGATAGGAAAAGGAGGTGCAGAGTATCAACACTGAAGTTTGCACTGTTAATTCTAGAAAAGGAGAATTTGGTCAGACTGTCTTTATAAAAAAACAAAAACAGAAAGTATGCTTTAGGGGCGCCTGGGTGGCTCAGTGAGTTAAGCCGCTGCCTTCGGCTCAGGTCATGATCTCAGGGTCCTGGGATCGAGCCCCGCATCGGGCTCTCTGCTCAGCAGGGAGCCTGCTTCCCCCCCTCTCTCTGCCTGCCTCTCTGTCTACTGTGATCGCTCTCTGTAAAATAAATAAATAAAATCTTAAAAAAAAAGTATGCTTTAAATAGCTTTGTTTCTCCTCCCCTAGATCTTTCTAATTTTTCCCTCATTTCCTTCTCTTTCCAGCTTCCTACATTTTTAAAATTATTTTTATTAAAATAGGATGTATTATTTGCCCCAGGGGTACAGGTCTGTGAATCATCAGGCTTACACATTTCACAGCACTCACCCTAGCACATACCCTTGCCAATGTCAATGGTAGTGAGAAAAATTGAAAGAAAACTTTTGTCAGCACTAGTCAGAGAAATATCCCTCTGTTTCTTCACACCCCCACCTGCAATTTTTAGTGATTAAAAAAAAAGAAAGAAAATGGAAGGCTAAAATAACTTCCAATCAAATGTATCCAGATATTTAAAATTCATGTCAAATTGCAAAGGTCCTTTTTATCTAACCAATGTCTCTGTTTCATTATAATTAAAATTTGGCATAAATAACATTTATTATAGGAACCATTAGCTATCTGTCTGAGGACCACCAAAGAAAAAGGAAATACATATTAATAGAATAATAATGAAATAAGCTGCATGTAACAGTCTACTTGTTTACATTTTTCCTGGCTTCAATTCTTATAGGTTTCTTGGGAGTGTTTGTACCACAGTAGGACTTTAAAGAGAGGGAGAGAGGAGGCAGAAAAAAAGGGAAAGAGGAGGCAGAGAAAAAGAAAGAGCAAGCAAGAATGAAGACAAAGAGAGAAAGGCAGAGAGGGAGAGAGGAAAGAATAAGAAACTCAGAGTCAGAATGCATATTGCTTTTTTTTCCCCATTGATGAAGAATAACCAAGGGTGACCAGTTCCTAATGCCTTTTTGTGTGTGTGTGCTGAGGAACAAGTAGTTGCATTATTTTATTTTCTACCATAAAACTTTTTTCTCCATTTTGAACAGAAAAATTGAACAAGCATAATGAGCTACAGAGCTCTGAAAATCTTCCTAGAGACAGTACAGGACTGGCCCTGAGTTGAACTACCAGGCTGTGCAAGTTTGTCTCTATAGTACCGCTTCTCTGTTTTTGCCACATCCTGATTTCTTAGTGCAAATGAAGGGACTTCACATTCCCAGTTTTTCCTCACCTTCAACAAATTGATGAGAAAACACTTTATTTTTTAGTGAGAACAAGTGGTAAATGAACAATCAGATAAACACATCTCTCCCAATTATTAACAAATACTAATAATTACTCCTGCTAATAGCTCAGATGCCCAGAAATCTCTTGCAGGAATAACAACAATAATACTTTCAGTATCTAAAGTTTACTGAGAGCTTTCTACCACCACATTCTTTAGAGATACTGTTTCAATCCTAAAAAGCAATTCTATATGATCAATTTTTATTACTCCCATTTTACAGATAAGAAAATGGAAACTTAATACACTTGAAAAACTTGCCCAAGATGAATCAGGGCTCAGAATTTTAAGTCAAGCCTATTTTAAACTCTAATATCTCTGCCTTTATAGTATTTTTCTCTCAGGTATTTTCCAGGAGCTGTTTGGAGTCGATTACTAGATGGATAGGTCTACTCCACATTACTGAGTAACATTGTCACACCAGGGTTTTGAGGATATCAACCAACATTTTTCCATTTGTTCTCTTAACTTTACCTCTTTATCATGATAGTCAAGGCAAATGGAAAAAGGGAGCTTGTATTGTGGAAGGAGGGAGCGTGTATGTTTATAGAACTATCTGAAGTTCAATTGTGATCAATTCATTTATGTATTCACCAAAATATTTATTAAGAACCCATTAGAGGAGACGCATATATCAGAGGGAAAAAATGGACAAAGGAAATTACAGTGTTTTGCTCAACAATGTCACTCTTCCCTGAATGGATGACTGAGTGAAATTATTATACATATAGTATTCTGACAAATATGTTCATAACATTAAACTCTAGTCTCACCTTTTAAAATAGTACTCATTTGCCGCTCCAAGAACTTCACAGAATAACAGCAGGCAAATAATTTACACTTGCATGGTTAAAACCTAACCTATGCCACTTTTGTCCTAAACTCCCTTTAACATTTTCTTCATAACTTTGTACTCAGAAAAAGTATCTGAATGCATGAATGTCTCTTCCTTTTAAAAATAATTTCCTTTATTTTTCACCTCTATTTTTAAATTTTAATACTCTGAAATATTCCATTTAGTCATTAACTTGGGATGATGCTTTATGTGAAGTAATGAAGTAATGATAAATGCAGTTTTTCCCTCCCTGAATATTGCATGTGTTCTATATTACTTATGTGTCTATTTTCATTTATTCTGGATGATGTATTTTTTACTTTTAATTAACATCAAGAAGTATAAGTACACTATTACAAATTATACATTTTTGAAAATTTATTTACCTTTCTATTTATATGTTATATACCTCCAAATAATAAAATTTACTACCATCAATAGGATGTGTCTTGTGTTATTTTAGTATTAGCAGTAATAGATTTGTGTGACTCTACCTACACCTTTTCTCCCTCGGGACCAACCATAAGGCAACTGTCTATACCTTTACAAAGACCAAAACACAGTTGGAGGGGAAAAAAGGCCATGATGCCATGTAGGCTAAACATCTGATTTGATCGTTAAATAGTAAGGCATTTATGTTTAGCTAAGAGAAAAAAAAAAACAAATGTCTTATTTAGTACTACATATTCAATATGAAAAACTAAAGATATAATTTTAACAAAGTTGTGATTATATTTAATATGCCTAATTAAGTTGGGGATGGACCCTTTCTGGTGCAAAGAAAACAAGTGATAGTATTTCTGACATGTCTCTTAAAGGATGTCTCTATTAACTGGGAAACTTCTTTAGCATTGTAAGCAATGGATGCCACTGTACAACTTAAAGCATGTTTTTTTATTTTTTGAAAACAAGAAACTATGATGCCAAGTATAAATATCTTATATGCCTTTATCATGGTATTTATTGCTTCCAATTATAGTTATTTATTTTCTGGTCCATTTCACCCTTTTCAAGACAAAGAGCTCTTCAAAACCCAAAAGTTATGTCTCATTTTTCTTTTTATTTCTACCATCAGGTACAGTGCTCTCTCATTGAATAATATTGATGCTGAGTTAGGAAGCATCTATGAAAACATATTTTTAACATTGTTTTATGTTCTGCAAGACATTGTTTTCTGTCCTAAGGTTCTTCAATATATTATTTGATGGTTCAGAACATTTCTGGTATACCTCTGAGTTGACAATTGTTTTCTGTATTTTATAGAAGTAGAAATGTTTCTTTTAATATCATTTATCCCTGTTACTATAACTGACATGAAATATATCATTCAAAATGGTGCATACAATCATTCCCAGATTATATGTACTTTCTGCTCCAAGTAAAATAAATTATCTATAACCATCGAGGGATATAAAAAAGCATTTGTTCCATTTGTGGGAGGCACAGTGAAATATTTGACTAACTATTCTCATATCTAGACTGAATTGTGCTACCATATCTGATTTATGCATTCGGCAAGCATTTATTAAACCACACTGTGCCACAATCTGCTAGGTCCTATTAATGCCAATTACATTTTATAAGTCAAAGATTTTCACGTGTATCCATTTTATGAGCCAAAGTTGTCATATGTATCTTGAATAATAATGCCATTTTAAAATGATAGTATTTATCTCCTTACTTAAAAAGAGATACCGTGAAATCATTTAGTGAAGACCATAAATACTCTTATTATCACCTCTTATGGTTTATATTTAAAAGAAACATGGTAATAGTGATCATGTTGTATAAATGTTCTTTATATTAATTTCAAAGAGGATGCTTTTGTATCCTAATGTGCACTTAATTTACTAATTGAGATTCACTGATTCATTACCAAAATTCTCATTCCAGGCCCTCCAGGCCCTCCAGGTGGTCTACGAATAGAAGATATCCGAGCCACTTCTGTGGCTCTTACGTGGAGCCGTGGTTCAGACAATCATAGTCCTATATCTAAGTACACTATTCAGACCAAGACTATTCTTTCAGATGACTGGAAAGATGCGAAGACGGGTGAGTTTCATTTGTCTGATTAATCTGCACAGATTTTTAAATAAATTCTTTTATCAAAAATGAGTATCTGGACTTCTTAAGGATTTCATCCTCTACCTTGAAGTGCTTTTCTATTTTTTAAACTTTTTTTTCTAAGTATTCCAGTGTATTAGTAGTGAAGGAAACCACAAGGAATTTAGATGTTTTAAAACTTTAGGGGAAGAAGCAGTGGGTCTGTATCTATAATGGGAAATCAAAGAGAGGCCTCCTGGCTTTCTAATGTGAGCTCTGTACAATTCTAAGATTTATTAAGGGAAAAAAAAAACACTTCAGGAAATCTCTTTTTGGCAAATGACATCTATAGCTTATTATTTATTACCCCCTCCTTTTTTACAACTACATAGGTATTATAATTCTGCAATTTTAAAAAGCCACTTTGATTATAAGTATTAATTTAAGCACCCAGTTCTTATTATCATAACCTTTACTTTCGAAAGCTGATCTTACCTGCTTTGAATCTCCTCAAAATATATCTTCAAGGAAGTTTGGGATTTTAATTTTTTCTTGTATTAAGATATTATAAAATTTGATCAGGAAAAAAATAAATGAGTAAGTGAGTGCCTTCCTGTGTCTGTAATTATTACCATTTTCCTTTGTCATAACTAGCCTATAACATCACACAGCAGTTTCTCTTTTATAACATCAAAGAAGATAGGTGATCCTTTTGATAAAATAACCCGCTTCTATTTGTCATTTTGACATTATTTTTATTTTTTTTTAAGATCTTATTTATTTATTTGATAGACAGAGATTATAAGTAGGCAGAGAGGCAGGCAGAGAGAGGAGGAAGCAGGCTCCCTGCGGAGCAGAGAGCCCGATGTGGGGCTCGATCCCAGGACCCTGAGACTGTGACCTGAGCTGAAGGCAGAGGCCTTAACCCACTGAGCCACCCAGGTGACCCAATTTTGACATTATTTTTAAACAAACTTATGGTTCCTAGAGTTTCTTTTAGATACATAATGAAGACATATAAATATGTGCTCAGTTGTCACCAGAGGGGAGAAAAGAAGACAAAAGTGAATAAAATGTTTATGATTTTTATTTTTTAAAGATCTTATTTATTTATTTGAGAGAGAGAGCGCACGCAATTAGGCAGAGTGGTAGACAGAGGGAGAGGGAGAAGCAGGCTCCCTGCTGAGCAGGGAGCCAGATGTGGGATTTGATCCCAGGATCCAGGAATCATGACCTGAGCCAAAGGCAGCAGCTTATAACTGACTGAGCCACCAGGTGCCCCTGTTTATGCTTTTTAAAAAATGAAAAAGGATTAATCCCAGCATATCCCAAAACTGCTCTCATTTTTGCCGGGGTTTATGTAATGGGGTTTATCTGTATTAATCACTAAAAGATTTTAATTTAGATTTAGTTTTCATGGAAAATGAACCAAATATAAACTTGAAGCCTGTTATGAGGGTTTACATATATTCCAATATTAATTGATTCTCTACATAAGTGCATAAAATACACATGAGTTAGAAACAGGTAAAATATTTCTATTATATTATGCTGGTGAGTGTAAGAGTTATCTATAAATATGCTTGGCAAAACAGACCATTTGAAAATTTACCTAAAAAAGACATTTAGATGTTTGACAAACCTAAAGGGTGGGCAGTTTCTATTTCTCTGAAGACAATGAAAATGAATGATAATGATGAATCTATAAATAACATTGGATATTTAAACAAGTTGACACTGATTATAGATACTAGAGAACAAAATGTGATACACATTTAAAATTTTTCTTTGCTTTGATAAAGGAATAATAATTGTAATAATTTCCATTAATTATGTAATATATGCTTACTGGTAGCTCAATTAAAATATACTTCTCATTAAAATATACATTATATGGCACCTGGGTGGCTCAGTTGGTTAAGTAACTGCCTTTGGCTCAGGTCATGATCCTGGGATTCCAGGATCAAGTCCTGTATCAGGCTCCCTGCTCAGCAGAGAGCCTGCTTCTCCTTCTAATACTACCACTTCTCATGCTCTTTCTCTCTCTCTCTTTCTTTCTGAAATGAATAAATTTTAAAAATCATAAAAAAATATATTAGAGTCCACTGGAAAATAAGTTCCATGAGGTTGAAGATTTTTTAAAGATTTTATTTATTTATTTGACAGAGAGAGACACATCAAGAGAGGAAACATAAGCAGGGGGAGTGGGAGAGGGAGAAGCAGGCCTCCTGCTGAGCGGGGAGCCCAGTGGATGCGGGGCTCTACCCCAGGACCCTGGGATCAGGACCCAAGCCAAAGGCAGACGCTTAACTACTGAGCCACCCAGGTGCCCCGAGGATGGAGATTTTTTTTTTTTTCTTTTCAGCGTAACAGAATTCATAGTTTTTGCACCACACCCAGAGCTCCATGCAATGCGTACCCTCCATAATACCCTCCACCTGGCTCCCCCAGCCTCCCACCCCCCACCCCTTCAAAACCCCTCAGGTTGTTTTTCAGAGTCCATAGATTTTGTTTTATTCACTACTCTATCCCTAGCTCCTAGATCAGGCCCGTTAATGCTCATTTATTAAACACATATTCACTGAGCCTCCATTGTATGCCAGAACCAGTCCTGGATGCTGGATATACACCTGACCATCCATAAACAAAACAGAGAGAGGAAACACACACACACACACACACACACACACACACACACACACACACCAATCCTGCCCTCAAAGCATTTACATTCTAGTAGAAAGATGGTGATGAACAAATAATGAATCACTGAACTCTACCTCTGAAACTAATAATATACTATATGTTAATTGAATTTAAATAAGATAAAATCGAAAAAAGAAAAGAATAAAAATAAATAAAATGTGTAGTAAGTATTTTGATGATTAGTGCTAAAGAGAAACATTAGAAAAGTAGAATCAGGCTGCAGGAATTGCATTTTAGAAAGAGTGTTTCTGGGGCACCTGGGTGGCTCAGTGGGTTAAGCCTCTCTCTGCCTTTGGCTCAAGTCATGTTCTCAGGGTCCTGGGATTGAGCCCCACATTGGTCTCTCTGCTCAGCAGGGAGCCTGCTTCCCCCTCACTCTCTGCCTGCCTCTCTGCCTACTTGTGATCTCTGTCAAATAAATGAATAAAATCTTTTAAAAAAAATAAAAGAAAGGGTCCTTCTTATATTAGTATAGTCATCCCAACTTTGTCATGGCTCCTGTTCACATATTGTATCTTTTTCAGCCTATTTGTATCTTTGAATCTAAAGTATGTTTTCTGTTGAAATGTATAGTTGCACCTTATTTTTTAACCCAGTCTTACAACCACTACCTTTAGATTGGACTCTTTAATCCATTAGCATTTAGAGTTATTATTTTTATAGTTGGATTTATATCTGCCATTATATTTTTTCAATTTTTAATTTAAAAAAAATTTTATGTAAATTCCAGTTAGTTGACATACAGTGTAATATTAGTTTCAGGTGTACAATATAGTGATTCAGCACATCCATACATCACCTGTGCTCATCATGACAAAGGCACTCCTTAATCCCTACCACCTATTTCACCCATCCCCCCCACCCACCTCCCCTGTGGTAACCATCCATTGTATTTTTGCTTACTAAATGTTTTACTTGCTTTTGTTCCTTTATTCCTCTTTTACTGTTTTCTTTTGGATTAAGTGAATATTTTCTAGTGTAATATTTTAATTTTTTAAAAGAATATATGTATAGTTAATGGTTACTATATGTATTACATATAAAATTGTATATAAATAAATGAATTTTAAATATGTATTTATTTATTTGATGGTTACTCTAGCACTTGCCGGATACATCTGAACTTCTTAGAATATAATTCATATTTTACTAACTTAATTTCAGTGAGATATAGAAATGTTACTCCTAGATAGCTCTTTTGTATCTTACCTCTTTTTTGTGGTATGTGTTATTTTTATACATATTACATATATATGCATATTATAAACCTGTTACTCTTCTGTTAATGTCTTCTGAAGAAGCTACAAGAAGAAAGGAAAGCAAGTACATATTTATAGAGGTTGTTATATTAACCTATTATTTACCATTTTTGGTCCTCCTTATTTGTTCCTGTGGATTTGAGTTATTATCTTTACTCTAATATAGCTTTGCTTCCATATGTCCCCTTAGATATTATCAAATATTCTACATTTCTATATGCTGTAGGCCCAATCAAAATTTTTATTTTACACATAAAATATATATAAAAATAATTTTATGTATAAAAATCATGAGGCAGAGTAAAATGATAGTTGATATCAGCCACCAAATTTGGTAGTTCATTATGCAAATAGCAATAGTGGATGATAAGATGTACAGGAACTTTTAGGTCCTATAAGGAGTTTTTAAACAAAGGAACAGTAATCTGACTTCTAATTTGAAGGAGAAAAAAATCACTCATTAATGTATGGAGAATGGATTTCTGGAGGTCCAAAACCAGAAACATGGAGAACAGTTGGGGCATATGGGAGGTGAGAGATGTCCAGGTGGAAGATGTCACTGGCTGGGACTACTGGCTGGGATAGCAGTGGGAATGGAGAGAAGTGGATGAGTTTGAGATGTAGTTTTGAAGAGAAGACAGAACTTTCTAACAAATCAGGTATGGAGATTGAGGGAAAGGGCAGAATTGAAGATGATTCATGGGATTTTGGCTCTAACATCTGGGTAGAATATAAAAGCACTTACTAGAGAAAGAAGAGAGATTAAGTGCAAGTGAGGACTTAGTTCCATTTTGGCATGGGTTCTCCATTTTTCTATTTCAACTGAATTTCCATCTAGTATAATTTTCCTAAGAAAACTTTTTAAATATTTCTGAGTATTCAGGTTGCTGGAGTCAAAAACCTTCAGCCCTTGTATATTAGAAGATTTCTTCCATTTCATATTTGTGATAATTTTTAATATAAGTTCTAAGTTGTTTTTAAGTATTTAAAAAATATTATTTCTTCATCTTTTTGCTTTCATTGTTTCTGATAAAAAGTCAACTATTGTTTTTACTTTCTATTCCTATATTTATTTAATGTGTCCATTATCTCTAGCTGCTTTCAATATTTCTTTTCATTTTTGCTTCTCAGCTTGATGAAAATATATTTATCCTGATGGGGGTTTTCTGGCAAGTTGGACCTTAGAATTGATGTCTTCCTCAACTTTGGAAATTCTCTGCCATTATATCTTCAAATATTTCTTCTGCCTCATTCTCTCTTTCTCTTTTTGGTCTCTATTGCCATGCACGTTAGATTGTTTGATGTGTTCCATGGATCATGGCTGAATGTGTGTGTGTGTGTATTTCTGTTTGGGTAGTGTCTAATGACCTGTTTTCACATTCATAGATTCTTTCCTCTGCTACATTCAGTTTGCTGAAAATCTCATTAAAATGATTTTGATTTTGTATTTCTTTCTATTTCCAGGATTTTTTTTTTTTCGTTTCTAACATTAGGCTCCTTTTAATACTGTTTACATTGTATTCCACAGAAATTTCTGATTTATTTATACAAGTTGTGCATCTTTCCCACTTGATACTTTTACATATTTATAGTAGTTATTCTATAATCCCTGTCTGATCATAACACCTGGGCCATCTTTAAGTCTGGCTCTTTTGATTTTTTTTTTCGTTTGTTAAAAACGAATGACATTTCTTTGTTTTCTCATGTCCTGATAATGTTTTTATATACAAACATTGTGTGAAAAAAGAATAGTAGAGCCTAAATTGGATATTACTTATGCCCAGAAAAATGCATGTCATTTTGTCAATATAATCTGTAGCTGCAGTAATCTGAGCTTTGCGGTTAGATTCAGTTCAGTAGAGGCCTAGTAAATTTGAGTGTAAGATCAAAACCTCCTTACATCTGTAAGTTTTCCAGCCTCACCATCAGACTTCAGCTTGCTCTTCTAGCCTGGCTCTCAGGGAGGGTTCTTGCAGCTTCCCTTCTTTTGCCCCAGACAGCTGCTGTCTGATAACTAGTCTAAAACCCAGAGTTCTTGGGGGTGGGAGATGTTCTCAGTCCTCCTGTGTTCAGTCAGACTTCAGCAGACCCAAAGCACTAGTCTGTCTGAGGGGAAGCCTGTCTGTCTTTGCTGTCCTGCACTCACCTAGCCACGCATATTCACATGCTTATTCAGTAGAAGGTCTGGAGTGCATGAAGCAGGGTCTCCATTTTCCTGCTTTGCTCTGAGACTTGAGCAGATCTGAGATGTCTGTGCCTCAGAGGGAGATCTCTCTTGGCTCTCTTGTCTTGCCCCCAACTTTTTTGAATACACTTGGTGAAGTCCTACAAGAAAGAATTGGCTCATGGGTACAGATGCTCCTTGATCTGGGGACTCCCGGGGATTCAAAACAGCCATGACAACCTGTACTCTGTCTTTAAATATCTCTGAGAAGTTTAAGTGTTTTCTTCTTATAAACATGAATGATTATTTCCTCCTCTCCCCATTGCTCTACCTATGATGAATTTAGTTCATTAGGCCTCTTCACAAACTCAGCTCTCTGACAGGCTCTGAAAAAATGATTATTTTGTAGATTGTCTTACCTGTTCTTTTTATTAGTTATGTAAGTAAAGTTCTCTTGTGTCAGTATCCTAAGTGGAAGTGAAAAATACTTTTTGCAATAAATGCAATCATGTAGTTCTTTATTTCTAGTGGTGTCCACTACAAATGGAAAGTGTGGAACTAAACTCCATTTTATGAAAGTAATTATTTAAGGTGTTCAATAAATATTTTTCAAAGATATAAAGTTTCAGAAGTACAAGGATTACATTTAGAATAATGAGATGAAAGAATAGACGGTATAGCTCTAAAACAATCTACTATAAATATTACTTCTCTTGGAATTTCTAGGGGATAGGCAGCAGAAATTTGATGCCATTCTCAAGGTTCTACAAGATACACAGATAACATTTAGAATGTTGTGTTTGATTCTATGCTGCTACTTAGAGAAGGAAAATTATAGAATATTGTTGGTGATGGGTTATGTGTATGGAAGGAGACTGAACAAAAAGAGAGCTACAAACCATGCTATGAAATCAATTGGGAGACCCAACCTGGGATATGGTCTCTAAACCGAAGAAGAAAAATGTTTTTAAATTTAAAATTCTGTTGTGTGGAAGCCTAGAATTAAAAATTAACATCTTAGCACACAAGTATTTCTCTGGACTTCAGAGTATTTCCTTAGAATAGACATTTTAGAATAATTACTTAATGTAAACATGCTTAAACCCATGAGCTATACTAAAAAATTACCCTGTGGAAAGGTAGAAAGAGTTTTTAAACCTGCACTAGTATATGAATATCTCTTCAATCATATCTTTACTTATTATTTAGTATTTTAAAAATTCTTTTCCACATTGATAGGTTTAAAAAAATGGGGGGGAAAACCCACTAGGCTCATTGTAGAGTACTTACTTTATAGAATTTCCTATTTTCTTTTTTGCCTTTCTATAGCTTCAGTTTTTGTTGTTCTTATTTCAAATATGAACTTCTGGGTTTTCATGAGGCTACATTCACATTTTCCTTAGAGAAGAATCAATGAGTCATATCTTCTGGGATGCCAGAAGAGATTCCAGATTCTTTTGCTGCAGAGAACTTTGCCAAATCCATGGCATCTTGCAAAGTTCTGCCAGAAGACCTGTGGGTTGGGTCTAGAGATGCTAAGGTAACACAGAACCAGTGAGAAGTCTTTAAATGCCCTTTTCTATTCTGAAACACAGAGCTGCTTTATCAGTTAGAACCTCTGAGTGGGTCTGGCTAATGTTAAGTACTTGGGTTTTGGATCCAGAGGGAAGGTTCTGATTGTATTTTAATTCTAAGGAAATACCAGGATTCACTAGGCAACTTCAAACAATCTAGAACAGGTGGTATTACACTGCCTACAGGTTTTCTTGAAACAGTGTGTGTGTGTGTGTGTGTGTGTGTGTGTGTGTGTGTGTGTGTGTTTTAGTCCTGAGGTCGTTCTGGCTATTTCTGAAGCTTTTCAAACAGCTAGTCCCTGTGGTCTGAAGGCAAAGTGCCATCAGCATGGTTGCCAGGCAACTAAAGCAGTATGAATTATTGGCCTTAGGATACACATGAGGCTTGCTTCTCTTTTTCTCCAAAGAATAGTCAGAATTGTTTTATTCTGAGGCTTATGAACTCAAAGTATTTGCAAATAAATCTATGGATTACTGTTTATGGCTGGTTGTTAAAATAAGACCTTCTCAAGAGGGTCTTTTGATCTGAGTGTTTAAAGTAAGGAGCTCTATATCCCTTTGATTGAGATTTACGCTCATCAGTAAAGCCAAGACTTAAATAACCATCAGGTTGAGCCTCAGTATAATTTTTGTTTGTTTGTTTGACAGAGAGTAGCCTCTGACAGTCTTTCTACAGTTAAGATCTGATTTTCCATATTGAAATTATCTTTAGAAAAAATGTCCTGACTCCAAACTGATCTACTTAAAACTCAGGAACTTGAGACCCCAGTCCTGATCTAGCACTTGTCTCTGTGGTGTGGTGCAAGGCACACAGAGCCTTTTTCTGACTCTAGGAATAATAAATGCGTTGCAGAGAACTTGGCCAAAGAGAGAGAACACAAAGTCCCTCTGCTCCTGACTGTTCTCCATTTGGCTTGGGCATGAATCTGCTTCCAAAGCGAAGCTGAACTCTGCTCCCAAATTCTCTGTGTGGGTGGTTTTAGAAAAATAAAATATATCCAGTATTTCCTACCGGGGGGGAAGATGGCATGGGGTAAAAATCCATTTATAAGGATATTTAGTGCCCAAATAAAGCAGATAAAAAAATGTACAATTGAGATGAAACAGTAGCAGTGGAGAAGAAAGGATCAACTCACAGAGTGGGAAAGGGATTAAGTGGGTTGAGACAAGGTGTATTTTCTGACAAGATAATTTATGGGCTGAATATAGGCATGAGAGCCATAGAGTACTGGGTATTTTGTGGTGGGGCAAGGTAAAGGAAGGCCCTCCTTATCTTTCACCCGTAGCCTACATGATTCAGAGATGAAGAAGATATAAAGTGATTGTGATACACAAGACTGTGCTTCTTGCACTGAGATGTTTCTACTCTAAATAAGCATAACTTTTGTATTTACATTGTTACAAATATTTAATAAGTAGTACTATTTTCAAAATACTATGCTAGGTATACTAGACCCAGAGAAGTCCAAAACATGTGTAAGAAGTAGAAGAAACATGTGTATGTCCACGGATGAACAAGCAAGTAGGAGGCAGAAGAAATATTTTTCATGTGGGCTGACTACATTGAGATTGGAGCTGGGAAAAAAGTTAAAGAGAAAGCAAGCTTTTAAATCCTATTCTCTTTATGTGGTGAAACAAGCCAGATAGAAGAGCCACTTTTGATTCTAGATACATTTTTCTAAAATGAAAATGTTAATCTTTTTTTTTTTTTTTTGCTAAGTCTGTCCTACTTCTTACATAGGTGGTTTTCTTTAGAGGGTATTATAAATATATACCAAACATATTCGTTTTGGAAATTTATTTTCTCACAAGTTGTGATGTTAATGTATATTAACAGGAATGATTATAATTGGCTTTGTTCTAAAAAGAGCACTTTCCATGCCTTTAGCAATCCTGGTAGAGAATTCTATCCTTAACTTACCAGTTTCAAATTCTTCCCTAACCATTCAGAAGGTACATTCTAGAAGTCCATCTCTCCACATCCACTTCTTGCTTCCCCTTCTGAGAGAGTTGTTTGCATCCCTGATCCAACGGTTTCTCACTGGTATTTACCTAATGGTAATGACTCCAAGGGTTTTTGCTTATTCTTCCTTTCTTCATCTCAGTCATTAAAATCAAGAGACTGACAACGTCACCTGCAATCCAAAGTCCACCGCTACAGGAGCCCCTTTGACTTTTCCTTCTTTACCTTTCACAATTCCTCCAAATATTTTCTGTGGTCCGTTATGACTTTCTAGCCTTTGAACATACCCCTGGTCTTCCATTTATTTGGGGGTATTTTCATATTGGGTCCTCACTGGGGCTCCACATCAGTCTATCAGCTGCAGCTTCCACTGTACATCCATTTGGCTCTTCTTGTTTTGACCCAGCCTACACTTGCCCATACCTGTTGACTGCCAAGCTACTTGGAAAAGCCTGAGGTAGCCTTGACCATCATGAGAATACCACACCCTTGTCAAGAGAGACCATTCGGAGTGCTTCCAGCCTTTCCATTCTTTAGGCATTTAAACGGGGCTAGGATTTTGCAGCATAGGAAAGAGGGGAGAGATTGGACTGTCTCCTTGAGCCTTCTACTGTATGTTTTTACTTAGGCCCCCAACCTCATATCACAAACTCATAAATAGTTCTGTCAGCTTCTGATTTTAAAACACTGTATTAGTTTCCTAGGGCTGCTGTAACAAATTGGTTTCTTAAAACAACAGAAATTTAGTCTTTCATAGTTCTGGAGTCCAGAATCCAGAATCAAGATGTTGGCAAGTCTCTACCCTCTCCAAAGGCTCTAGAGAACATTTCATTCTTTACCTCTCCCAGCTTACCGTGGCTCCAGATGTACCTTGGCTTGCAACCACAACACTTCAACTTCTGCCTCTGTGGTCACATTGCAGCCTCCTGTACTACATATATTTCTTTTCTGTGTTTCTCTTTTAGGACACTTGTCACTGGATTTGGGGCCCACCTAGATAATCCAGCATGATCTTAGCCCAAGATCCTTAACACAATTCCAGTCTTAAACTTGAAAGGTTATACAAAGACCGTTTTTCCAATAAGTTACATTCGCAGGTTCTAGTAGTGTGGGCATATATAAAACGTTTTGGTAGGCACAATTCAACCCACTACTATAAAAGAATCTCTTCTCATAAGAGGCTCAAAATTATTTGAAGGTATCTAGAAGGGAAAAGGGGCCACCCTACCCAGTGTCACAACATCCGGCTATGTTTTCCCCTTTTCTTTACGAAGAGCCCTTTACAAACTAAAACTTTACTTTCGCTCCTACAACTACTTAAAAGAAGTGCCTTGGTATATGAAGTAAGGCAAATTCTGATTTGGTGGGGTGGAAGAAATAAGAAATAAAGAGTTAGGGGCGCCTGGGTGGCTCAGTGGGTTAAAGCCTCTGCCTTCGGCTCAGGTCATGATCCCAGGGTCCTGGGATCGAGCCCCGCATCTGGCGCTCTGCTCAGTGGGGAGCCTGCTTCCTCCTCTCTCTCTCTCTCTCTGCCTACTTGTGATCTCTGCCTGTCAAATAAATAAATAAATAAAATCTTAAAAAAATAAATAAATAAAGAGGCAGAATCAAAACATGAGAAGGCAAAGCCTAACTTTTAATCAGAAACTCAAAAATACTTGTCAAATGTAGAGAACAAGATCATAACAAAGTAAGAGAATAGATGGCAAGATTAGTGTCCAGGAGAGTTAAAATTATGGTAGGGTGAAGTATGGCATGGTCTGAGCCACACAGGAATTTGTCCAAAGACAGGAAATAGACACTGAGACGCTTAGCAATTATTGTGGCGATGGGTACAGCATCTTGAAAAGCTATATATTCATGGTCTGCATTGACAGATAAAAATTCCCTAAATAATAAGGTGATGAGTCATAGGCAAGCCTGAAGGAACAAATTTTCCAAATAAATGATGTGCAAGTATTTACACGCATATGTATGTGTAGGTTAGTTATTAAAAAACACATGTGGAGATATTTTAAGAGAGCTTAAAATACTGGATAGTTCTGCCTTCCTTGTATGTTTTATCATCTCTCAATGCAATAAGCAATCTTGGATCATATCCTACCTATAATTTATAATCTTTTTATTACTTAGCAGCATGAATTCTGAGAAGTACTTAATAAATCTTAATAAACTACCATAACGTGTATTATCATTGCCCCAAACACTTTGGGTAAAAATGTACAAAACCAACTAAAAAAGGGTATAAGCATATAGGTACATTAGTAGTAAATCATTCACTACCCATATGCAACATCAGTGGCAGTCCACAAAATTTTCAGCTGCCCCAATTGTACTCTTGCCTCAGGAAATCTTTCTAGATTCTACCTTTAGAATACAGCTTCTTGCTATTCAAGGTGGAGCTCAGGGGTTATCAGCAAAAGCATGACATGGGAGCTTGAAAGAAGTGCAGAATTTCACTCTTCTGACCCTAGGCTTATGAAATAGATGATTCATATGCATATCACTTTTTCTAGTTTATTATTTATTTATGAGCTCTCTGCTTACTCCCTTGAATTTAACATTTCATCATTTCTAGTTTGTATTTTTGTTTCAACTCAATGGAATAGGTGCCATTTTCTCAGAATAGTAAAATAAAATGCGGGATTATAAAACCGGTGCTGTCCAACTAATATTCTCTGTTTAATATTTATTTTGTTTAGATCCCCCAATCATTGAAGGAAATATGGAGGCAGCAAGAGCAGTGGATTTAATCCCGTGGATGGAGTATGAATTTCGTGTGGTAGCAACCAATACATTGGGTATGGGAGAGCCCAGTATACCATCAAACAAAATTAAAACAGATGGTGCCGGTATGTTGAAGAAACTTTTTGAAATTTAAGAGGTTTATAAATACAGTGACAGTTTAATATATAGTCGAATGTATTTTGAAATAAAAAATGCTCTGAGGGAGGCGCCTGGGTGGCTCAGTGGGTTAAAGCCTCTGCTTTCAGCTCAGGTCATGATCCCAGGGTCCTGGGATCGAGCCCCACATCAGGCTCTCTGCTCCGCGGAGAGCCTGCTCCCTCCTCTCTCTCCCTGCCTGCCTCTCTTGCCTACTTGTAATCTCTGTCTGTCAAATAGATAAATAAAATCTTTAAAAAAGTGCTCTGAGGTAGGTGATTCATCTAAAAATGTGTGTATATATATATTTCACACAGGTGTGCGTACTCTGTGTCAAGACAGTCAAAAATTTAAAAAAGGAAATATGAAGTTTGAGAATACTTTTACATAATTAATGTAAGGAGAGTGGTAAATAGAATTCACTACATGTTTCACTAGGGACCCCTAAAATGAAGTTGGTGTTTAGAATATAAACTCTCATGTAAACTCTGAATGTTAACCAAGCAGACTCTTAATGAAGCAGGTCCTGTGATCTAGAAGGTTCACAATTTTGCATGTCACTCAAAGACATTTATAACTGAGTGGCCATGGGATATGGCCAGGGAAGGTAGGGTGAGTAGGGAGTTGAGAGAATGGGATGAGAACTTCTCAGATCTCTGCCACTGGGGGAGTCATAGCATCTCTAAGAAATAGCAGTAATGTGTTCTTTTAATATGAGGTACGACTCTAAACACGCTCTTTGATCACAGCTCAGCCATGGGTGGTCTTCCAATTTAGATTCACATTTTTACGCTAAATACCAAGTCCATTTAAATAGTCTTTAGTAGGAGAAGAACTCAGTTCTATTTTCATTTACCCCTGCATTAACAGGCAAAAATATTGTTCTGATTCTAATAATAGCTCTTTTTTTAAAGATTTTATTTATTTATTTGACAGACAGAGATTACAAGTAGGCAAGAGAGGCAGGCAGGGAGAGAGAGGAAGGAGCAGGCTCTCCGCAGAGCAGAGAGCCCGATGTGGGGCTTGATCCCAGGACCCTGGGATCATGACCTGAGCTGAAAGCAGAGGCTTTAACCCACTGAGCCACCCAGGCACCCCAATAGCTCTTTTTTAAATTATTCTTTGTCTATGAAAAAGAAAATGTTTTGTAGGCTCTCTGAGTTTGTTTTTATTATGCCTTGCCAAAGTTTAGTGCTTTATTTGGGAGAAAAGATTTTAAAAGAATGACAGACTGCTGTTAAAATTCTATTATGATATCTTAATATCGCTAATCCACATTTCTGGCATCTTCAATTTCTTGCCCTAACATCTGAATAGAATATGAACTCTAATGTCTTCATTTTTAAAGCCAAGTTATTCACAGGACCGCCATTAATAAGCTCTCTTAAAGTTCCGTGTGGTTTACTACATTATTTACCAGGTACAAATGATGATTCTATAATAAAGGAAGAAAATAAACGCTGAAGTACTGATCCGCACTGAGTATTTTCACACATATTTCAGTTAATTCTTATAATAATATTTTAATGTAGGTAATACGAGTCAGTGCTCATTAATGGGCAATAGACTCAGACAGTAAATAGTGTTGAATGAATGTAACTACTCATGAGACTTCATTCAAATCCACATCTGTTTGATACTTGTCATATATTGAGCTTTCTCTCATACAGGTGGTGTCTCAAGCAGGACTCTAAAATGCCTATTTATATAAAACTTTATATAACTATAATAGTTACATATAGTTATTATAATATAAATATATATATATATTTATATATATAACTTTATATAACTACATGTAGTTATATAAAACTTTATATATATGTTCTAGTAAAAGTTTAGATTTCATCCTTCACTATGAAACCAGATATGACAAAATATGAATTTTTGTTTTGTTTTGCTTTGGTATATCCATCCACCAAATGAACACAACTGTGCCTTTTTCTCTACCTCACAGGAATATCATTAGGATAAGGAGGTAATATAAGTTGAGGCTTTATAGAACACACATACCAGATAGCCAGGATTTTTGTGTTTGGTTTTTATTATTAGTCCCTAGAGCCACTTATGTTTTTAATAGAAACTTCTGTATGATGGACTGAACACAGTTGCCCTTTCTTGAAAGACAAAAATAGAAAGGAACACGGGCATGAACTGACTGGTGGTTTTAACTGCAAAATTTCATGCTAAGAGATCTTGCATTTGATTTGATTTAACAAGTATTCATTTTCAAAATAAAATTGTAAAAATAAAATTAAATGATTAAGTCTATGCCTAAGTAAACTTATTTCAGTTAAAAAATCACAACATTCTTACAGGCCTTTTTTTTAAAAAGATTTTATTTATTTATTTGACAGACCGAGATCATAAGTAGGCAGAGAGGCAGAGAGAGAGGAGGAAGCAGGCTCCCCGCTGAGCAGAGAGCCCGATGCAGGGCTCAATCCCAGGACCCTAGGATCATGACCCGAGCCGAAGGCAGAGGCGTTAACCCACTGAGCCACCCAGGAGCCCCTTTACAGGCCTTTTTAATATATTTTTTAAAAGGTTTTGTTCATTTATTCATGAGTGACAGAGAGAATGAGAGGCAGAGGGAGAAGCAGGCTTCCCACAGAGCAGGGAGCTCCATGTGGGACTCGATCTCAGGACCCTGGGATCACGACCTGAGCAGAAGGCAGACGCTTAACAGACTGAGTCACCCAGGTGCCCTATAGGCCTTTTTAAAATCTCGTTGAGTTTGATTAGCTTTCCATGATCTCTCACCTAACAGGTTATAGAACTAAGACTTCATCTGAACACTTTTTTTGAAGTACAAAACTCTTCATAGGGGAGAGAGAATGCTCGCTCTGGCATTGATGGTAGATGTAGACCTTCTCCTCTCCTCCTCAGGAATTCTGATACAAACAATATCTTAATTTTTTTAATCTCAGAAAGTGACTGATTTGGGATATATAGTTTGATCATCTGAAAATAATTATTTCAAGATTTTTTTTCTTTTTTAAATCTTGAAGTAGAAATGATTAATTATGCTTTTAGGAATAACAAAAAAACTGTCTAAGAGAAAGATTTTAGTCTGATTTTTTAATCTCGGTCTATGAATATAATTTATATTTAATATCATATTTAGAAGATCAGGATCCTTTTGATGTAATTATCACCAAAAGTTTGCCTGTAACTCTGAAGGCTTTTCAACCTCAGGGTCTTCTTACCCTTAGAAATGCTGGGAAAAACTTGCTTTAGGTATCAAACCTAAAATTTTGGCAGGATTGTTCATTTCAACTCACAAATTTTTGGCATCACCTTTTGTAAGCATTGCCTTTTATGTTGTATTTGCTCAAATGGCATTTTGTAAATGAATTAATTCTCTAGAGTGCTTAGAAAATAACTTCCTTTGAAAGCCTTCAGAGCCAAAACAAAAAAACAGACCTACAAAGTGATAACAGTCTTGGTCCCAGTGCCAGGTAGGGCCCTCTAGTGATATAATGAGAGGATTCGGTCCTTTCTATTGTGAATAAATAACTCCTACAACCTCGAACACATTCATTAATCTTTCATAAGAAAAACTGTAGGGTCTTGTATTAGTCCACTTTTATGGTTATCAGCCTTTTAGCACTTGCTATGTATTTTCAAACAGGGTGCTAAGCTTTCTATTTGCGTTGCTCCACTTAATTTCCCCAGGAACTTCATGAAACTGGTATTATTATTCCTGATTTTACAGACAAGGAAGTTAACGTTACAACCTAGCTAATGTGAAGCAGAACTGGGGTTCGCATCCAGGACTTTCTAATTCTGAAAGTTCTGCTCCTAAGCCACTTCTTAAAAGGACAGTGCAGAGTATTAAAGTTGAGAACTCTTTCAGTAAAATTTTGGTACCTTTGATTAGAGACAGATTATTTAACCTCTCTGAGCCTTGGTTTTCTCATTTCTAAATGGAATCACTTATTCTATGATTATTTTTATAATTTAAAAACACGTAAGGAAAACAGTTCTACCTGGTGCATAATATTTCCTGAATAAAATTTATTTATCATGCTAGTAATTCTCATTTTAAACTTTAATATGCTTGTAAGAAAATATTGTCTACTCTGCAATTGATCATCTGGCAATATATTTCCATTTTTTATAGGCCTAGAAAATCATAATTTCATTTAATTTCTCATCATCTTAGAGGAAGAATTTTATATATTTAATATAGTAAAATTCAACAGAATATCTCCTCAAATGCTGTTTTTCTTTTCATCCTGCCTTTTAAAAATTTAATATGCATAAAATTGGACATTTACCTTGTTCATTCTTTCAAAAGAATAAAAATACTTTTTAAAACAGGGGGATGTTTGTCTTGTCGTGTACCATTATAACAACTCAGTAAGAGATGCCAGCATATGTTATGTGGAATAAAGGCTGGTTCCCATTTGATGGAAAGGTTGCCCCTGCACCTCATTATGCTGATTGAAAGACACAACATTATCTAATGCAGCACATGCCTTTATCTGTCCAATTACTTAATGTTAAGTTTGCATTGCACAGTTGCCCATATTCTTTGGATTCAGACAAGTGCATTATAAAATGGATGGTCCCAAATGAAGAATTAGAAGATGTGTTTGTAATTCATTGTAGCCCATTTAATTTCGACTGTAAGAAAGAGATAACAAAAGCATCCTTCAAAGTAATGCGTCATTCTAAGACATACCCCCGTAGCTAATGGATCTGCAGGTGCAGTGGGTGAGTTGATATCTTAAAATGGTGCATTTGGGTTTGTTTTGACAGCTTTAGCATTCACTGATGCCAGATCAACCTAAAAAGGAAAAGAGAAAAAAAATAATACAAGAATCAGCACTTTCATCCTTTGTATAGAGCTTTAATTTCATGACTAATGAAGCTACTCTGCTCTTTTATTTAGTTTTATTTTTAATTTTTAGCTATGTTTGATAAAATGAGAAATGGTGCTAAGAACATATTTTGTAGCTAGCAAAGTACTGTTAAATTTAGTTGCTATCATCAGTAATAAAAGAATAAATCTTTTTTTTAAAGTAGCAAAAAGTATAGATTTTTTAGCCACGAGGAGGCCTGTGTTAAAGCGATAGCTTCTGTACTTGTAAGCAGTGTGACCTGGCTAGCTCAGTAACTTCTCTGGGATTCATTTGCCTTTCCTGTCAAAAGAGGATAATGCAGGGCACCTGGGTGGCTCAATGGGTTAACCTTTGCCTTCAGCTCAGGTCATGATCTCAGGGCCCTGGGATCGAAGCCCTGATTGTGCTCTATGCCAAACAGGGAGCCTGCTTCCCCCTGCCTCTCTGCCTGCCTGTGATCTCTCTCTGTCAAATAAATAAATAAAATCTTAAAAAAAAAAAAAGAGGATAATGCTACTTCTCTGTATACATATTTCTCAGTGCTGATCCGAGGATCCAGTTAGGTGCAGTATGTAAAAATTATTTCTGTGTTCTAGATGAGTCTTTTAATAAGTGGAACTCCTTCATTCATTCAGCAAACTGTCACAAATTGTGGATACTTAACACATTGGTTTAAAACTGGTTGTACATATATACTTGTTACTATAGTAAAGAAAATGCATCTTCAGGCCTGGAATCAGATTCTATTTATGTTATCAATAGTGCTACAAAAGTATTTGTAGAAGAAAAAGGGAGGAACAAGAACCATAACACTAGTTCTGACAGTTGCAAGTTGATAGAGGAAGACAAGAAAAAATAGCAGCAATCAAAGCCACGGTTATATCTGCACACTACGATTCAGAAGAACCCATTGTCGATTGTAATTTGTTTTGTTTGAAAACAAAGGTCACTTGTGCATTAGATGCTTTTGTTCTTAATACACAGAGAGAAACTAGGAAGTTTTAATTCTTTTGCTTAACTTAAACAAATAGTGCATAATTGGTTTGAGTTCTTCATAATAATCTTACTGTGCATTGTGATGACTTCAGTTTGTAGCATTCTTTTCTGCCCATCCAGCATTTTCTCCAATGACTTATTTTTCAATTATCATTCTGTTGAGCAGTTAACAAATTTACTCTGTACCACCCATGTAAAATTCCTGTTTAAGATCAAGGCCTAGATTAATAAACAGCCTGCAATTTCAGCTTGATAAGACCCTAAAACATTAATATTTTTATGAACTATCTCAGACCCTGTATTGTTTTTACCGACTATAGAAAGGACATCAGTTTAACAGGGTAGATGCATTAGGAATGTTAGCAGTCTGCTCCACGAGCAGAACAGGAGATCGTAAGACTTACAAGCAACTACTCTCATTTCAATACCCAAATATTGTACAGTTCATTTGATTTTAACAGCTAATCAGAAAGAATATGTATTTAGAAGTAGAATAAAAGCAGATGTAAAATGTTAATCTGTACTTTAATTCCTTTGGTGTTCTAGATTCTAGAGCATTACATTTATAACCATTTGAATCTCTTCCTAAAAAACTTAGTTTTAAATCACAATGAAATTTTGATGCAAATTAAAGTGGAAGATACATTCATGGTAACATTATTTCTGTAAAAATGGCTCTACAAGTTAAGCAGTAATTAATAAGAACTAAGTCGTCAACAGTCTATTTTGGGTCAGGGGCCTGTCTTCATATACTCCATGATTTTCACAGTTTAGGATTTGTTGTAAACCAATTTTTATAATGTTAAATAAAACACCAAAGCTCAAATAGGTACTTACATGCAAATTATCAAGGCTTCCAAAATCTAAAAGTAAAATTAGCAACATTAGTTTGTTTTTAATAAACTGAAAGATAATTATGACATCAGCTTAATTTTCTTTTTAAATAATTTTTAGTCCTGTGATTGAAACACAGAAGCACTCTTCTAAACCTCATCAAGGAATCACTTAGACTGAACTCATGGCAGAAGGACAAATGTAAAAACTCACTATTTTTAACCTTTCACAGTAAAATAATGTATTGTTTATTCATGATTAATTCAATAATTTTCTATTTTTTCCTAAATAGTTTATTAAAATCTTTTAAATGATTTATAGTTAAAAGAAAGTTTAGTTTGTTCACTGTTAAATTAGTTTGGATCCAAAAGTTGAATAAGCTGCCTTGTGCTTAGAGTGATTTACTTCCCTGAAAGGAATCATGATTTGCACAAGTATTCCTGTTCACACAAGGCTGAAGGCAAAAGAAGGGCACCTAGGTGTTCATATTCTTGTCAGATAGGTACGTTATATTTCAACGCCACCTGTGAAAAAAATGTCCCATAGCTGCTAAAGCTACAACTGAACATTCAAGGTTAATGAAGGACATTAAGTCAATAATCAACCCAAGATACAAAACATTCTATTAGAAGGTACAGTACCTTTATTACTGTCTTTTATTTTAGTACCATGAGCTCAGTGAGTAATCTTTGAAAAGCAAGTCAATCTCGACTTACTTATTTTGAAGCATAAGAGCTTAAAATAAACCTTATGAAACGGAAAAAAAATTCAATCTAAGGTAAACATATTCCATTTTTAGCTCTATTCTAAACAAAGAGGCTAATATTGATTATAATAAAAAGGATCACAGTGAAATGTTTTGGCAAATAGTACTTGACCTGATAAAAGCAATATTTGATTCAATAAATTACAGTATAATAAATTATTCTAAGGTTATTTTTGAAATTATTTGCCTGTGACCACAATACTTGTACTTAGAGTTAAACACACAAAATTTGATTTATTCATTGATTTTAAAACAGCATGTTCTTTGTTTCTTGTTTCTCGTAGCATGTAAAGTTTTAACTTCAGAATATGAATTATGGGGCTTAAGAGGGTTTCCAAGAGTTATTTTAATATCCTGCCTTCAATATGTATTTTATCTGAAGTGCTACAATTATCTTTTAACACTTCTGTGCACTCAGTTTTTATTTCTAACACTTATGTGGTGACAGTTGAATAGTAAAATAAAATCTCTCAAATATATTAATTCCTAATCAGAAATGGAAATCATCATATGGTCTATAGACATAAAGAAAACCATACATGTTGTTTGTTTCTGAGCAATTAATGTGCATTATTCAACAAAGAATTTACATGGTTAACATAGGGGAAGTTGTGAAGTATTTATCTTGGAATCACAATTATTTGTTGGGATCTGCAGCTTAGTAAATGGATGCATTGCTTTGAGCCCTCTGAGGAAGGTGTGACTATTTCCCACCAGGAATGATCTGGGGACTCAAGGAATAACTCATCTTTCATATGTTCTTTAAAATGTTGACAGATCTGGGAATGGTATCTCAGACTGGGCCACAGGGGTTCTATGTAAAAACAGACCGTCCATGTAGCTCAGCAGCTGATCTGTAAGTGCCTCCAGTGCATGACAAACTAGGATTTGTGTATCTGTTCAACTCCAGTTACATGCAAATCCAAGAAGAAACAGCATACAATAAGATTCAGGATGCAGGAGCACCTGGGTGACTCAGTGGGTTGAGCCTCTGCCTTCGGCTCAGGTCATGATCTCAGGGACTTGGGATCAAGCCCTGCATTGGGCTCTCTGCTCAGCGGGGAGCCTGCTTCCCCCTCTCTCTGTATCTGCCTCTCTGCCTGCTTGTGATCCCTCTCTCTCTGTCAAATAAATAAATAAAATAAAAATAAATAAATTGTAAAAGAAACAGGATGCAAATCTAGTAAGATATAGCAACTATCCTAAGGACTTTCAGGGAGAGAGAATAACTGGGAGAAAAACAAAGAAGAGGCCATTGGACTTGGCAGTTAGAAGCAATTTTGTGATTTTGGAGAGAGTGATTTCAGTAATATAAAGAACTAGAAAACAGGTTATGGGTTTTTAAAAAGAGGTTATAGAGTGAAGTACGAAAAAAGCCATATATCAGTTCTTCTTTGCTGTTCAGTGACAAGTGTTTGATAGTATGGAGGGTAAGTGGAAGGCAATTCTACAGATAATTTTTAAAGATGGAGAGACTGCAGAGTCGAATCCAATAGAGTAATTGAAAACTGAAGGATGATGTAAGAAGATAGGAGTGTGGGAGAGTTGGAGTCCCTGATGGGGCAAGATCCTAGAAGAGATTTAATTATTGGATAGTGAGAGTACCAGAAACAGTTTTAGATTTCTAATATTTCCAGGTATTTTGGGGATAACATTATCCAATATTAGTGGATAGGCACTCTTTAACAGCTCTTTGTAGATTAAAGCATAAAACTAACACCACAACAGTAAATTATTAGAAGGTCATAGGGTTTAAAAGTAAGAGTTGTGAAATATTTTCCCAACAAAGTGGATGTAATCTTTCAAATTCATTAAAGGACAGAGAAAAAAAAAGCTGTGTGGGGAGAGGGCAAATTTGCTTTGCTACCCCTTGCTGAAGAAAACCCCTACTTTCCTATGGCACTAAATCAATGTTTGTCTTGGCAGTAAAATAGATTAGATATGTATTATAGTTACTATGAGGCATTATTGTTATAATTGAGTGGATCATGTATACAACTTGTCTTTCCTAGTGAAAGAAAAAATTCATGGTTTTTGTAATAGATAAGAACTCTAGTGTCAGAAAAAAAATTACATAACCTAATTTTTCATTGTTTTGTTTGTTTGTTTGTTTTAGCACCTAACGTGGCTCCTTCAGATGTCGGAGGTGGGGGTGGAAGCAACAGGGAGCTGACCATAACATGGGTAGTAAGTATTAATAAGTTGTATGTATCAGAGGCTGCTTTACCTACCCTTAATCTCAAACTGATTTTGTTGCCTGAAATAAATCAAAACAAAAGACATGGCCCAGGATGAACTGTTTTTGTTTTATTTTGTTTTGTTTAAATATAATAAGAAAAATTCTAATGGACTATTAGGGAAATTATCAACAAGCAGAAGAAATTGTGAGTTCACCAAAGATTTCAATGGTAGATTTTTTTCTTCCTTAAGTGACTATAAAGAGAAACTGAAGTTTAATGGAAGGTAATCCACTCTTATTCCACATATGGTTGTTATTTACATTCATTTGTTGATTTATATCTTAAGTGAGTCAAAAGCTTTCTAGCGAGTCAGTGTACACTGACCACTTTTATTCATGGTCAAGATAGAATCAGAGGCCAAAGATATTGGTTGTTTTTTTCTTTGGATTACCATATCTACCACCTTTTCTTGATTTTATAAGAACTACCTGGAGAAAAGTAGGAATTTTGTGGCTTATATCAGAATAATATAAAAATTATTGTTATTTTTGGTGAAACAAATTTTTTGCAATGTATTCTAATCTAAGTGAAATGTGAACTTTATTTTTTAAGAGAAAATTACAAAAGAATACCCTTTATAACCATAGGTTCAAAACTTAAAAAAATGTTGGCAAATTAAATCTGGCAAAATGCTAAAAGATGTGATGAAGTAGAGTTTATCCCAGAAATGCAGAGTTGGTTTCACATTAACAAATCAATCAATATTACTCATCATATTGGCAGAATAAAGGAATGAAACCATAGGATCATCTCAATAGATCAACATTCATAATTAAAACATATTCATGATTTTAAAAGTCTAAGTATATAGAAATAGAGGGGAATTTCTTATACCTGATAAAAGATATTTATGGAAATCTTACAGTTAATAATAATGCTCAGTGGTGACAGGCTTAATGTTTTCCTTCTAAGTTTGGGCATAGGGCAAAGATATCCCCTCTTAATGTTGTAATGGAGGCCCTAGCCAGAGAAATATGTCAAGAAAATGAAATAAAGAGCACAATGTGTGTTTGTACACAAAATTCTAGGGAACCTATAAGCAACTATTAGAGTGAATAAGCACATTTTAAAATGTTGCAGGATACCTGGTCAATATTCTAAAGCCAAATGTTCTTTTATATTTACTCGTTTGCTGAAAATAAAACTTAAAACAAAAACAAAAAAACAAAGTTGCAAGAATTACAGTACATGAATTCAAAACTTTTTAAACCTACATCAATTAAGACAATGCGATACTGGCATAAGGACTGATAAATATCAATGAACTAGTGAGCTCAGAAATAGACTCACACTCAAAGAAACAACTAATTTGCAAAAAGGCACCAAAGCAATACAATGGGAGAAAAGAAAAATTTTTCAATGGAAGGTACTAGATAATTGGATATTCAACTGGGAAAGGTTTATCCAAAAGGAATCTGAATATTCTTCAGCATTGCTTTTGTCCAATACACTGAAGTGATGGGTTAGTCCTTTTCTATTTAACATTAGTAGCATATTATCAGTGAGTCAAAATACTATTTCCACTACTGTGGTAATATCTCTACTGCAGAAATATTTTTGTTTTGTTTTGTAAAAATAATTTTTTAAGTTAGAAAACAATGGATTTTTATTGGTAGCTCCAATGTTAAAATATAAAGTAAACAAAATTACCCATGATCACACAACCCAGAAATAACCCAATTTGACATTTTGGGGCAGTCTTTCTAGTCTTCTGTGTATAAAGTCATAAAATTGGTATAATGCATTTTTAAATTTAATATTATTTTACATATAATTTTGCAAGACTCCTTGAGATTTTATTTTTATTTAAGTTATTATATTTTATATATTATATACTTTATCATTATTTTTTGCTTGTATGGAATATGAAAATATTAATTTTCATTCCAACATATTTTCATGACATCTGTAATTGATTTTCAAAAGACAAATTTTAACTGCAAGCTTTATCCAACTTGCACTTGTAATAGACATCTATTTCTGGAGTATATGCCAAGCTTATAATGACTTCTTCTATGGAAATTGTTCATTTCACAATCTTCTTTCCAAAATGCAACTTTATCTAAGGCAAAAAAAAAAAAAAGAAAGAAAGAGAATAAAATCAATGCCCAAAGCACAAGCAAGAATAAATTACCAAAATTATTTTCTTTCTTAAATGACTGTCAGATTTTACCTGGCCTATTATAGCTTAGTAATCAGTTCCTATGCAAAAATAGATCCTGGATGTTAAGGGATCCATTGGCCTAAAAGATTAAACAAATATTCAGCTATCTAATTCCAGAAATATTTTGAACTCACTGTGGTATGCCAACCCAATTTTAATTAATAACATTTTCTCTGGACATTCAAACCCCAAACACTTAGTTAAAAAAACTTTTGTATGAGCACCTGATTTTATTTTTTTATTTTTTAGAAAGAGAGAGAGAGTACACACATGCCTGAGTGTGCAAGAACAGAGGAGGTGGGGGTGGAGAAGGGTAGAGGGAGAGAGAGAATCTTAAGCAGGCTCCACGCCCAGCACAGAGCCTATTGCCAGTTCCATCTCATGACCCTGAGATCATGACCTGAACTGAAATCAAGAGTTGGTGGTTCAGCAGACCATCTGAGCCACCCAAACCCTCAGTACCTGTATTTTTTTTTATTAGAGTTTGATTTTGCTCTTGAAACTTACTTTGATCACTAGTGTAATCAGTTATGATAAATCTGTCTCAGAAGTCATTCAAGGGACTTGTTATTGAAACATTCAAAATATTTTGTTAATTTTTTATGACCCATAGAGGAGTTCTGTATCAGAGACTAATGTCTGAAAAACACTGCATTTCAGCAGGGTATTTGAAGTGAGAGATATTGGTGGTGGAGAAAGCAAAGTACAAAGTTGACTGAATTAGGCAGGTAATATTTACTTAGGTTACATGTTTATATATATCCACGTACCCATTAAAATATTTTTAGTGTTTAATTACTGCAGACAGTTAAAGAGCACAACCTAGGCTCCAAAGGATTTTGAGAAGTGCAGAAAAAGTAGCAGGTTTTAATCTCTGCAAACAACAAATTGGTTTCTATAAGTGGATATTTAGCAAAAATTGACTCCATTCAGTGTACTGTAGTCATGTTTTATTCTTGGCATCTAAGTTACATTCTTAAGTAAGATTTAGGAATAAGATGTTGAATCTCAAGTTATTTGATTTATAAGCTTTAGTGTCAGTATAACATATATAAGTACAGCTACTAGGAAAAATTAGAATATTTTACTCTTTTATATGTGGCTTGATTATTTTTTAACCCAGTGGGTATCTTTCAGAATAAGATGGGGAGCTTATCAAAAATTCATGACAGAAAGTTTATTCTAAAAATTTTAAATCAAGTCTCTGGGGATACAGCCTGAGAATCATTGTTTTTTTTCCCCAGTTTTACCGAGCTTTTTGTTTTTTAATTTGAAAAATGTTTTCCACTTTTGTTAGGATTTGAAAACTCTGTAGCTGATTCTGGTATATTGTAAATTGCAAAAACTAGGAAAATAACTATCCAGTAAGAAAGATGTTTAAATGAGTGTAGAAATATTATATTTTCGAATAATGTAAAAACAGTAAGTTTGTACATCCTTGAGATCATGCTTTAGGATTTACAGTTCTAGCCATCATGTTTAACATAAGTATATTCAAGCATCTGTGGTATATTTACTTCAAGGTTTTTCCTCAAGACAACTTAACTTTGATTTTTTCAGTGAAAAAGTAAATACACAATTTGCATATTTATCTTTTTGACTAAAAAAGATCAAATAATGAGTATTTACTAGAATTAGCTTTGCCATTATTTAAAAATAATGAATTGTTAAAGCTGACATGAACTTCTTTATTGGGTAGTTGGCATGTATAATAATAAGAAAGTCAGAAAATAATGCCAGACAGAGCACTTTCTTCATTATTGTGTCAAACAGGGTCCCATAGCCAGCCTCCTACAGATGAGGGCACTAGCATCTCTTCCTTCACCTTCTCTCTTTTTCCTTCTGTCCAGTTTCCATTGTTTGATTATAAGACAGATATTCTAGAGTCTTGTACTCTCTTACCATTGCCTTTCAACTCTAAAGAAATTAATTTACTCATTCTTTAAATATTTCTTGAGGCTTTTTTCTTAGGTTCTAGGGATAAAAATAAATGAAATTCACAGAAACTCTGCCCTCATGAAACTTACATTCTAATAATTGAGAGAGAAAATGACGTGGATAAATAAGTCAAAGGTACAGTGTAGATCATGGTAGTATTAAAGAGGAGAAAATAAATCAGGGAGGTGGGCTAGGGGTGTTATGGAAAGAGTCCTGAAATGGCAGATTCTGTGGCCAAGGAAGACCACAAGAAAGGGATCTTTACCTCAAGAAAGTGATGGAAGGGGCCTTCTGTTGTATGAAAGAGCATCCTAGGCAGAAGGAATTGAATGTAAAAAGGCTCAGAGTGGGAGCCCCCCCTGAGATATTCCAGGAAGAGCATCCTTGGTAAGTGAAGTCATTGTTTGTTTGAACATGTTTTTGCCCTGGCATTTTCAGGCAACACTAACTTATGAACATGTTTTTTTAAGTACATTATTACAAAGAACATTCTTCCCTGTGTATTGTTATTATTATTTGCATTGAATTTTCCCCCTATTAACTGTATTGTTTAAACCTATTTAATTTTTCAATTTCTATGTAGCCTTTGTCAAGAGAATACCACTATGGCAACAATTTTGGTTACATAGTGGCATTTAAGCCCTTTGATGGGGAAGAATGGAAAAAAGTTACAGTTACTAATCCAGATACTGGCCGCTATGTCCATAAAGATGAGACCATGCGCCCGTCCACTGCATTTCAAGTTAAAGTTAAGGCCTTTAACAACAAAGGAGATGGACCTTACAGCCTCACTGCAGTGATTAATTCAGCACAAGATGGTAAGTAAAAGAAAGACCTTACTAATATGATGAAGGAGGGGAGATTTTTTTTTCATAGTACTAGGCATTTAGTAAATGAGTATTACTTTGATCCAAATTAAAATGTCATTCTATCCACTTAAATACAAGAATGTCTCCAAAATAATTTTCATCCTTTAGATCACGTCCATGATAGTTAGGAAATATTCACTAAAATAATCAGGTTAGACCCCTGTTCCTGGCCTCTTGCTTCTAATTTTGAAGTCAGAAATTCTCTATACTTGATTGGAACCTTGGTAAGTCTGCATTAATAAACATTTACTGCTTATAAATTACTGAACATATTTTGGGGGGAGTAAAATTGCCCCTTTTTAACCCCAAAATTGTGTAATTATAACACTCATGTAACTTTTCTGTCATTATGATAGAGTGCTAAAATTTTATTAAAGGAAATCGAAGCATGATTCTATGACAAAGCAGTCAGAAAAGCAGTTGATCTTCTTTCTTGGGAAAGGAAAAATTTGGAAGACTACTTAGGGGCTAAATATATAGATACTGGCTGTCTTTGTTTTTCTAGAAACATTAACTGACCTGAGTATGCTCGTAAAGGACTGTATAGGTCTATGCTAAATATATAGTTTTATATTACACATAATGACATTGATTTCTGATTTCCTATTTAAGCTACTATACTTTTTATTATGATTTTCCTAATTAAAGAAAGATTAGGCCTTCTTATTTTTTTAAGATCTCCTTGTTATAATTCCCTAATCATAGGCACTATGTAATTACTATTAGCTAGAAAAGCAAATATGGATTTCATTGCCTTCTAACCTAACACATTTGTCCTTGGCCAAGTTCTCTTTTCACATGTATGGAAGCACAAATGGAAGAGGGTGAATACTTAAAACTATAAAAGATACCCCTCTGATCTCTTAGAGGAAAAACACTCTATTTTTTTTACCCAGTTTGTACTATTTTTGCTTCAAAATAAACAATTAGCTGTCCCATAGAACTCATAAATGCTCTTCAGTCATAGAGTTACTAGTTTTCATATTTGTTAAAAATTTAGTATGCACAATGCAGCCATCAAAAGAAATGAAATCTTGCCATTTGCGATGACGTGGATGGAACCAGAGGGCATTATGCTGAGTGAAATAAGTCAATCAGAGAAAGACAACTATCATATGATCTCCCTGATATGAGAAGTGGAGATGCGATGTGCGGGGGTTGGGGGGTAGGAAAAGAATAAATGAAACAAGATGGGATCGGGAAGGAGACAAACCATAAGAGACTCTTAATCTCACAAAACAAACTGAGGGTTGCTGGGGGCTGGGGGGGTGTAGGAGAGAAGAGTGGGGTTATGGACATTGGGGAGGGTATGTGCTATGGTGAGTGCTGTGAAGTGTGTAAACCTGGCGATTCACAGACCTATACCCCTGGGGCTAATAATGCATTATATGTTTATAAAAAAATTTTTAAAAATTAAAAAAAAATTAGTATGCATTCAAGTCATTCCATGATCTTTACTGACAATGCAAACATGAAAGGAACCATAGATATATATATAAATATATGTGTGTAAGTATACACACACCCTTTTTAAGTTGGTTAACTAAATATATAGAAAGAATAAAAAATAGAAATTACTTAAGTTTATAATCAGTTCAGGACTTTTTAGTACCCAGTAATGTCTTAGATTCTCTGTGCTTGTTTTGATTCAGCAGAAATATGATAACTTGACTCAGTGTTACCAGTTTGAACAATATGAGTACATCTCGCAGAGGAAATAAAAGTAAAAAAGCATTTTACAAGTTATCTTCTCACCCAATATCAATTTTTTATTGCTTTATTTGATGCTAAAGTAGTCAGGCAAAAGGCCATGATTGTCATCTCTTTAGTCATGGCCATCTGCATTTAATTATATTTCTTTCCTAAATGTTTCATGGGTCTCATAAAACCTGCATATGCTGAAACTTGTATAAGTGTTCATCTTTTCTTTTACTGCTAAGAAATCAATCATAGTGCTACACGTTTACCGTGATTCAGAAAGGCAACAGTGTTCTTGTGCAGGACATTTTTAACATAAAAGAGGATTATGGCTTGTTAATAAAAGACAATAAAAATTGATCATTCTTGCTTAAAGATTTCCTTAATTTCTTTGTATAATTTTAAAAAGGGATGTGAATTACTTTTTTTTCACCGAACAGAGGCCTTTTTGATACATACTTGACTTGATGCCCAGTTGGAAGATTAGACTTATAAAAGCTTTCCTGAGCCCAAGAAGCAGTGGATGTCACAACTTGTTTCAAAGGGTCTTAAAAAAAAAAAAAAGTACGCATAAAAGAGAAAGAAGAAAGTGTCTTTAACTAGTATCTTTAGTTCGTGTTAAATGCAAAGTAAAGGAAAATGGAAAATTGATTGTGATGAACAATGTTTCGTAATAAATACCAAATTTCCTATTTTTGATGATTTAGTGTTGATAAGCTAAATATAATAATTTAATCTGCACCCATGGGCTTTCTTAAGCAGATTAGTTGGGAGAAATGCAAAAAAGAATACAGTTCTTACTCACAGATAATTGGAGAAATCCATGAAGACTTCCATATTTTTTAAAATTATGTGTATATATATATGTGTATAAGTCTATGTTAACATTCATGTGTAGATGACCGTGTGTTCATATATCATTGATAATCATGAAAAAAGTAATATTAGTAAAACAAGAGAAAAAGATAATAAAATTATTGGACTTATTTTATTTTACCAATATGAAAATTACTTGAAAATATTAAAATACAATTTTAATCCATTCATTCAGCAAATGGTGCTATGTGAATTTTGTTATTTAAGCATCTTATATAAAAATATAATGTTCTCATCAAATTTCAGCTCCCAGTGAAGCCCCAACAGAAGTAGGTGTAAAAGTCTTATCATCTTCTGAGATATCTGTTCATTGGGAGCATGTTGTAGAAAAAATAGTGGAAAGCTATCAGGTGAGTTCAATTTTTATCAAACTACATACATTTATTCATAAGTATATAGGTATAGGTTTTCAAATATGTTGCAGCTTTCAGTGTTCTGTGGCCATTGATTTATGTGGCAACTAATACTATAATCCAATCCTTGTGTTTAATATGTGAGGCATTTGTGAGATAATTGTTAAGAATAAGGCAGAGGCTCCTAACTGGCTTATCTAGGAGAGCTGTAGAGTCCCATGCATTCACAAACAGCTGAAATAAAAACTAGGGTAATAACACTCATGGTTAAACAAGATCTTTTCAGACATTCTCATAAAGTGCCAGTGAATTTTAAGTTTTTTGGAAATCATTTTGGTAATTTATAAAAGCATCCTTACAATGTTTATTCTATATATCTCAATAGTTCCATTTCTAAAAGTCCCTATAAAAGAAATAACTATAAAATCGGCCAATTAATGTGTCTCATAAAACAGACACATATTTTTATAAGGGATTTTTCATAAGATGACAAATATGTGATCTATAGATAGAAAATTGGGAACATTCAAAATATCTCAAAGAAAACTTCCCTTGATTTGAGTCTTTAAAGACCAGTAGGAATAGCCAGATAGAAGGGGGAAGATTTGTGTTAAGTAAAGGGAAAAAGACCTGGAAAACTGAAGCTGCAATCATTGTTGGGGTCTTTCATATGATGCTAGCAAAATTTAGATGTGATTATGCAGAGAAAGTGAAGTCATCTTGTATTTTTAAGCACAAAGAGTGAATAGTAAGAGAAATTGGCAACATCCTATCTCTGCAGATGAACAAGTGGATGCCAGAGAACCAATGACTTGCCTCGTCACAAACTGAGTGTCAAAGCAGTATCTAAAACTCAGCTCTTCTGATTCACAGTTCAGGGCTTTCTGCCAAACCACAGACTCCTCCCTGTTTCAGGCAGTGAGTGGACAGCGAGGGCCCTTCTGAAGCCACAGGCAGTGAGCTGCCGGCCCAATCAGCTAGCCCTCTCAATTCTGGTGCTCTCCCTTCTTCATCTGTCCATGAAGTATTAGCTCCTCTAGGGCAGGATTTTGTCTGCTTTCCTCTCAGTGCCAAGAACAGTGCTGGGCCCAGAGTAAACACTGAACAGAGACTCGCTGGGGGCTGATAGTGACACTCAAATATGATCAAATCAAGTGTTACAATCTGGCCTTCTCAAAGCCATGTTTCTGAGATATGACCACAAAACCAACCCAAGGTTTTCAGTTTTAAACATGTAAAATATCAGGAAGCTCTTTTTTTTTGTACTGTGTAGGTTATGATTTGGGTACATTTCAAAGTGTCTTCAGATAATCTTTGCAAGGTGAAGTTATTATGAAAAGAGTGGAATGGTAAGAATGAACTGGAAAGACCCAATATTCATAAGTTATTAATTGATATTTACATTTACGGCTAGTAGTAAAAGAATGGGAAAAATAGAGAAATTCACTAGCTGTTACAAGCCCCTGTAATAAACAAGTTCAAGGTTTCTTGGGAGAAATTTGGAGCTTGAAAGTCATCTTTTAGACCATAGCATTTTTTTTCTTATTTCATATTATTCATTTTTAAGTAATAAAAAAGAGAGAAAAGGATTATTTGATATATAACCGCTCATGAATCAAAACAATAAATGTATGTTTCGCTTTTTTTTAAAAACCTTGTCTTTGTCTAAGAATTGTGTATTGACCATTTTATAACTTCCAACAAGCAGAGGACAAAGGAAATATGAGGTGGGAAGCAATGATAATAATCAAAATATAGCTTTTTTATTGGAAGTAAGCATCAAGGAAGGATTTTCAATTAAATAGCAAAAATATTCAGCAGATAGTATTTTCTCAAATGGTAATTTTCAAGGAAAAGAATGTATTCCATTGAGGAATTTAGTTTCACAGCTGACATTTTGCAGCTCCACCGTAAGTGGATACAGGTTGATATCTCAGCTCTATCACTGAGGAATTTGGTGCAAAACTTATTTGAAATTTCTGAGCTTTGGTTTTCTTACCTGGAAAGCTGGAAAGAGAGTAATCATGCCTCATCGAACTGTTGTGTGGAATGAAATGAAAGTATTTACGACTTTTCCCTATTCTGTGTCATTGGATATTTGAAGACAACGCTGATAATGACAGTAATGAAGATGATGATAATATTAATGATAAGAATAATAACATTTGTTGAGCCCTTACTATGCTCAATAGTTAAGCTTATTGTATTGAATCTATGTGGTCCTAGGGAGTCAACACTACTATTATCCCTGTTTTAAAGATGAAGAATTTGAAGTTTAGAAACATTTGTGTGGGTAATAATTGGCATAATTAGATTTGAACCTAGGTCTTGGCTCTCCAAATAAATTAAAAATATTGGAAGTAAATCACAAAATTATTTTCAATTTGTTCTTTCTTAAAAACCTTTTGAGTCTTTGAACCAGAACCTTGAATATCGAAGAGACAAGCATGAAAGCTTAAAAGAAAATATCTGTAACATTTATTCTCCTTTAAGAAAATGCCCCTGTAAGGGAGAGGGGTGTTCCTTGAGTGAGTATAATATGGTTATTGTTTCTGTTTTAAAATATGATGGGAGAAGCCGGCGGTTTAACAAGATAGATGATTGAGAAAACTAATATCCCAGTGAACTTCCTATAAAAATGTACTCAGGGTCTAAGTTACAAAGAAACAGAGGGAGGGAAAAGTAACACATTAAGAAAATAAAATAAAAAGCTGGAGAAGCCCAGCTGCTGTGTGACTGACCCCATCTCAAGGTTAATTTCCTGATATTTCAAGTGAGAACTGTAGGCAATTGAGTGTAAAAATAATCTCTTCCCTTGTGGTTTTAAAATATATCTCAGTAGAGTGTTTAAGTTTTACTCATTTTTTCCTCTTGCCTAGTTAAAGAGCTCCCCACTTCTAATCTTAATACTACTAAGTTTTCCTGCAGTGTAGAGGAACTAGAAGAGTGTAAGAAGTACTCACCCAGTAGGTAGCATTCACTTAACTTTATGAAAACAAGCAAAATACGCTATCAGGAATAATGAATGCAAAAACTCTTAGCAGCTGAATTAGAGATTAATGCTCATGATTGGTTTCACATTGTCTTCAAAGATTATCAATCCTGAGTAATCTACTCAGATGTTTTTAAAGGTTAATTAATTTTGGTGAGCATAAACTGATACTTAGGAAATGCTTCATTTTCTTATTCTGATGAAGGCGTCTGTCTTCATCTGAATCTCCCCAAAGCAGTGTCTGACACACGGTGTGGGAAAAGGTGATGTTTTGTTGTTGTTATTTGTTTGTTTGTTTTAATATGATCCCAGGGAGCGAGTATGAAGAAAAAGCAGAGTGAATAGAAAAAGAGGAAGCTCAGATACAAAGATGATTTATCTTTTTGGCAAACCCTTACAAGAAGCTAATTGAAGCCTACATAGAATTCGTTGGTCCCAGCACTGGTGGTGAAAATAAAAGACTTTTGAATAGTTCCCAAAAGGTGTAAGGATACTTATTTGAATGATTTATATTATTGAGATTCCTTTCCCATGGACTATGCTAAGAATCAAAATAGTCTGGGATTTGGTTAATATAGTTTTTATACAATATATTTTCAGACATTGAGATTTTTTTTTTTTTTTAATGTCAGCATCTCATTAGTCAGCTTGGGTCTTCCATGCATTTCCAGCACCTGCCCAATAACTGGTACAAAGTTGGTACCTGATAACTATTTGTTCAACGAGTGAAAGAGTAGCATACATCAAATGCAGTGCTTGCAGTGTTGAAAATAAATGATAAATGCCTGTCTTCAAAGAGTTTCTAAATTAGTATGAGGAGAGAAAGCCAAGTCATGAGGTAGTTTCATAATTGTTTAATAAGCACTATGACAGGTTTACAATAGACAAAGGATGCTGTGGGAATTTTAGAAATATGTAGAGAAATAGTGAAAGTTATAAAATGCTACAACATTAAATGGAAATAAATACACTATATGTTACTGTAACAAATGAAGAGGAATTAATGGTTTACTATCCCTAAAGCAGGACTTGCTGTATGGATGTATGGATGTATGTCTTTTCTAGTCATGATAATCCATTTCTACTCATTCATCCAGGCTCTCTTTTGGTCTCCTTAGTGATTAGTCAAAAGAAACACATGTGTTCTGCTCCATGACTAGAGGTTGTACCCTTCACTCCAAGCGATTTTCTCACAGATTATTGTCAGCCCTTCAACACATTGAGAAACTCAGTGAGATGATCAAGATGCAACAACCCACATTTATTATCTATTTGGAAATGAAGTTCATGACCAGTGGCTAGTTCAGGGAAAAAAAGATGATGCCATATATTACGTATATGTATCTACTGTTTATTTTAGTATACTTTGAAAACATTGTAAGTTATATGTAAACATATACTTTAAAGAGGGACAGATTATTAAATCATTTTGTCTCAGATGCTTTCATTTGTAAAGAGTAACTATACTGTGAAAATTTTCAAACTCTCATATTCTAAAATAAGGAAATCTATTTGGCACACATAATAATTCTTTTTTGCTCCCTAGTCACAAAGGCATAGCTAAGTCACTGCTTTAATTTGTTGTGAATTTTATTTGAGACTGACCATACCATCCTTGCTAAAATTAGATGAATAAAGTCATTTCTCATTTCAGATATAGCTGCAAATAGTAAATTAAAGAAAGCTTTGTTCTTTTCTTTCGTATTGCCAAAAAATGCCTCATGGAAATTTGAGTGAGAAGGTAGAAAAATTTTCTCACTTTAATTCCTCATTTGAATACAAAGCATCTTCTAGAAATGGTCTTTATTATATTAATCTTGTTTAAAACTTCTTTAAACTGGATAGAAAAGTTGTTAGAGTGGAATAAAGATTTTACTTTATTTATTTATTTTTGGAATAAAGATTTTAAAATGTGGTATATATCTCAGTCAACAAGCATACATATAAAAGTGCATGAACTTCAAGGAGTTTGGTTTTGATTGCTATAATACAGTCTAGATTCATTGTGAAGATAATGTACGTGAGTAATACTACTTTAGTGCATGGCATTTCATTAGAATATAAATGTTCATTTTATTCAAGCAATAGAAGAGACCTATGTATTATCTATTTCAAATGCCCACTAAAATATAGGCCACCCTCCTTCTCAGATGAATGTACTCACTGCCTGAATACTTTTAGAACCCAGAAACATTCCTTCTTGAAGAGGCTCCTGTCCTTAGAAAGTCTTTTGTCTGCAACTGAGATCTGCCTCTGGAGACATTTGGTGCAATTCCACTTCCTTGATTCTGAGGCCATCCTTCTGGTCAGATGACACAAATGCCAAGGAAATCCTATCAAGACCATTAGGAAGAGTATTCTTTTTTTTTTTTTTTTTAAGATTTATTTATTTATTTATTTGTCAGAGAAAGAGCGAGAGAGAGTGAGCACAGGCAGACAGAGTGGCAGGCAGAGGCAGAGGGAGAAGCAGGCTCCCTGCCGAGCAAGGAGCCCGATGCGGGACTCGATCCCAGGACGCTGGGATCATGACCTGAGCCGAAGGCAGCTGCTTAACCAACTGAGCCACTCAGGTGTCCCAGGAAGAGTATTCTTGACATGAGATAAATGAATACCAGTAAACAAAATAAAAATGTTATAAACATATTGCAAAGGAAACCAATTAGCAATTTAGTAATTAGCCTGTGTTCTGAAATGTGCTAATTCTACATATAAACTTTACTTTGTTAACAAGTGAATTCAAGTCATCTAGTTCCATTTTATAATGGTTTAATTTGTTTTATGCAAATGAATCATTCAAGATTATATAAATATTAGATATTATTGTCTAAGCACTTTGTTTAATTATGAAATTAAATTTCCATTACTTTATAAACAGGGAATCTAAAGTATATTAAATACCAGTATATTTATAAGCAATCCTCTCCTTTTCATCTACACCTTAGAGATACAGATTTCTGACCAATAAAACAGCCTTATTAGAAGGATGAAAATCACAATTTACAACCTTCACTTAAACTTTAAGAGACAAGGAAGGCTATCATTGATATATTGGTAAAAGTGATCAGTTCTAATCACAACATGGATAACATTTTTAAAAATAAATTTATTTTCAGGATAAATAAGTTCCTCAACTGATTATTAAGCATAATTTTTCTTTAATATCTGCCTCAATATAGGTTCAAAGGAAATAATTTTGCATACATACTTCTAAAATGATCTAGCAGAAAGTTATTACACTGGTCTGTTCCAGGCCACATAATGACTGCTTTTGTCAAACAAGGTTTATTCCTGTCAAAGTGTTTAACAATGACTCATAACAAATTTGGTATCATATAGACAGAAGTAAAGCAGGAAATAAATGATAAAAATTATTGTGGAAATACTTCCAAAAAGAGACCAGTGTTGCATTTTGAAGGTAAATTGTATGCAGGTTTTTTTTTCTTTTCTTATTAGTGTGAGACTATTTCAGGCCATGAGGTGAGCCTTTGATTTGTCTTTGACATCTTTAATAGATCTACATTCTGCGCCTTGCCATATTCTGACCAATAGAAGTATAAGTAGCAGTAAATAAGACTTGAGTATATGACACGCAGCCAGCATCACTAGTGTCAGAACCAAATGAAAAGGGTTTTCACAATTGAAATAACTGAATCATGAAAGACTCTCACTCAGTTTAAATGTCTGCAGATTCGGTACTGGGCTGCCCATGACAAAGAAGCAGCGGCACACAGGGTGCAAGTCACCAGCCAAGAGTACTCAGCCAGGCTAGAGAACCTTCTGCCCGACACCCAATACTTTGTGGAAGTCAGAGCCTGCAATAGTGCAGGGTGTGGACCACCCAGTGACATGATTGAGACCTTCACCAAGAAAGCACGTGAGTTTCAACATTTGCATTTTAGACTTGTCAAAAAATACCAATTGATTCAATCATGGTGCAGATATATCTGAGAGACACTTACTACCTAGCAGTCTTAGCACATTCAGTTTTCAATTTTATCCTTCACAATCACCTGAGATAAAAACAAACAAACAAACATTGTTAGTTATTGTATATGATGAAAAGATGTGGAGAATGCCTTCATGCATTTAATGTTCTACTATAGAAATACAGTTACAGAACCTCTCTTCATTAAGACTACCCCCAAACTTTGTATCATTAGATAATTAATTTGTCCTCTCTGTTACTATTTTTAATACTGTTTTTATGGGACTGGATCAATAGCTTGAGAAATTCTGCTTATTTTCTTTTTTTATAAGCCTTTGTCATTGCACAGTGCAAATGCAAGTTAAATGTTGTAGAGCATTCTGTTTGCTCTTTTATTACCTTATATTCTCATTGTTTATGTAACATATATAAACAATATATAAATATATGACATATATAAACAGTATATAACAAGACTATCTACCCTTCTTAGATATTCCAGGCATTCTTGCCTCTCTGGCTTTACTTTGATATTTTCTTCTTGAAACCACACTGAATGTACAGAAGAAGAGATTTATATTTGAGGCTCTAGGGAGTTTTGGAAGAATTTAAAGACATGAGTACTATTAGGTTTGACAATTTATGAAACCACTTGGGGAAAAGGTGACTAAACATGGCGGTAAGATTCCAGACTCTGATGTCGGTCATGGATTTCAGATCTGTTTTTGCCACTTACTAAATGTGTGACGATAGACAAACTACCTCACACCTTTAAACTTATTTTCTAATTTGTAAAAGGAGCATTCATTCCTGGGGCATTCGTTCCTATGTTCTTTTTCTATTTATTCATTCATCAGAAGTATACTATGTCCTTATCACTGTTCTAGTGGTTGAGGATACAGAAGGGATCAAGCAAGATCCAGAGCCTCTTCTCATAGGATTTACAATCTAATGGAAGGACAGGGAAAAAAACCTGACAAATAAGTGTGTATGATAATATCAGATGACAGGGCAACAAAATAAATAAATAGATAATAAAATTGAAAGTGACTTGGATGGGAGCTCAACCCCAATTGAGTGATCAGAAAAAGCCTCTTTGAGAAGATGCTATCTGAGTCATATCTATGAGTATATGAGTCATAAGAAGGACCCACTTTGTGTGACGATTGTCAGAAAGAGGACTATTTCAGGTAGAGAAAATAAGTAGTGTGAAACCTTAAGGTGAGAGTAGTTTGGTACACCTTATGTGTGAAGAGCAGTGGGGCCAGGGTGTAGACTGGAGGTGAGATGGAGGAAGTGTGCTGGGACTGAGATATGAAGGGTCTCAGAGTTGTAAGTCATGTTAGGAGTTAGAGTTTTTTCTAAGTCTCATAAGAGCTATTGGAAGATTTTAAGGCAAAGAGTGATATCTAATTCCTTTTTTTTTTTAAATAATTCTGGGTTCAGGGTGGACAATGGGTGATGATGGAGTAAGAGTAAAAATAAAAGAGCCAACTGGGGATGATTTTAGATGGTGTTCAGAATTAAGGGATAATGGATAGAGAGAAAATTTTCTGCAGAAAGAGTTGACACCTAGGTGCTGGTTTAGATGTTAGGATGGGTGGAATGAAGACTGAATATCGGATTTTTTATTCAGAAACTGGGAATTCAATTGTATCATTTGCCAAAGATGGGAAAGAACCATTGAGAGGAAGATTTGGGAGTACATAGCAAATGTTCCATCTTGATTACATTTGAGGAGCCACTTAGACATTCAAGTAGAGAGAGGTACTTGGACACATTCATCTAGAAATCAAGAGAAAGATTAGACCTGAGATAAAATTGTAAATTCTTAAAGCCATGGGCCCAGATGCAAGATTTAGAGAAAATTCATAAATAGAGGAGAAAAGGGTACCTAGGATCAAGTCCTAGGTCATGTCAACATCTAGAAATTAGGCAAAGGACATGGAGCCAGCACCACATGGTTAATGAGAAGGTCATTAACCATCCCTGAGAGGTAGGAGGAAACCCAGATATTAAAAGAACATGAATTTAAGAAAAGAACAAGATTCAGAAAGTGATTAGAAGGTCAACTTTATGGAATGCTGCAAAGGTATTAAATCTGAAAAGAATAAAATGTAACATTAGATTTAGCCAACTGGAGGTGATTGATGACCTTGAAAATAGCAGTTACAAAAGGCTGATGAAAAAAGAACCCAAGTAAGGAATAATGACAAGAGAATAAAAGATAGTTATGTATCACAGAGGGCCATGGGTACATTAATGAGCCCAAGGATATAAAGTGCTTAGTTTAGTGCGTGGCAAAATTAGCTCTTGTTGTCACATCATTATCACTGACTTGAGGCAGTTTGCAGAACTGAAGTCAGATATGGTGGCTGTCACTTGCATATTATTACTTTCCACAGCTCCAAGTCAGCCACCAAGGATCATCAGTTCCGTAAGATCTGGTTCCCGCTACATAATCACCTGGGATCACGTGGTCGCACTATCAAATGAATCGACTGTGACAGGATATAAGGTATGTAAAAGATTACTGGATTTTTACCCACATGGGCTTTATTCTTACAAAGAGTGATTGATATTTGGACTTGATTGACGTTTGTTGCACCAAAACCCATTAAGCTTTCTTATTCTAGCTGTACAGTAGAATCAAATGATATAGTACCATGTTAAATTTTGAAATGCAAAAGGATCCTGAGTGAATCCTGCAAAAATGCTATGTCAAGTGCACAAGATAGGTAGAGTAACTGCTTTAAGGAATAGAGTTATTAAATTGATCAGTGCATAAAGAGGAGGAAGAACCCATTTTTGTTTGGCCTAATGCACAGCAAACTGATATATTGAGTTATGTTCCATAAATGAACATAAAAAGGAAAAAAGATTATTTCCATAAGTTCTCTATATCACACACCTTTCATTGGATGCCAACTTTTAGGAATAATGTGAAAAAATTAAATTGTGAGACAATGTTTTAAGATGACTCCAATATGTTGAAAGAGCCTTCATTTTATACCTATTCCATAAGAAAAAACATTTTTCCCTCTCTTTAATTTAGGACATTTTAAAAAAAAGTCAAAGGCTTAAGGAACTTTCCCTTGGATCACCCTAAAAAATAGGTGAAATCAACTTTTGTGAATTAAAAATAACATGAATTTTCCAGCTAGTGTTACACTTAGCTTCCTAGAATTTTTTTATTATTAATAAAAGTCTAAAGAATTTTTATTATGGTTTTAGTGTTTTGGCATTGGCTCATTAGTCAACTTTATTAAACATACATATTTTGGTACTTTTTCAGGTACTCTATAGACCTGATGGCCAGCACGATGGCAAGCTGTATTCCACTCATAAACACTCCATAGAAGTCCCCATCCCCAGGGATGGAGAGTATGTTGTAGAGGTTCGTGCACACAGTGATGGAGGAGATGGAGTAGTGTCTCAAGTCAAAATTTCAGGTAAGCCAGTCATTTGAGACACATTTCCATTAAGTACTTTTAAGTTTTTAGGCAATGTAGACTCTCGAGAGTAAGGTAGGATCGATATGCACACCAATGGCAGTGTTTTCCCAAGTAAACTTGAAACGTTAAGAATGTCCTGAAACTTGGTATTTCTTCCCTTATGAGACACAAAAGTAACTTTGCAACATACCTTATGCTTTTTGATTATCATCCGGATGACAAAGCATTATTAAAATACCATGATGCAGGTACGGTAATAACAGTGTATGGTAACAGATGGTAGCTACACTTATGGTGAGCATAGCATAACCCATACGCTTGTTGAATCACCGTGTAGTACACTTGTAACATAGTATGTCAACTATACTTCAATTTAAAAAATACCATAATGGGGGCACCTGGGTGGCTCAGTGGGTTAAGCTGCTGCTTTTGGCTCAGGTCATGATCCCAGGGTCCTGGGATCAAATCCTGCATCGGGTTCTCTGCTCAGCGGGGAGACTGCTTCCTCCTCTCTCTGCCTGCCTCTCTGCCTACTTGTGATTTCTCTCTGTGAAGTAAATAAATAAAATCTTAAAAAAAAAAAAAGCCATAATGGGAGTGCCTGGGTGACACAGTCGGTTAGGCATCTGCCTTCTGCTTGGGTCATGATCTCAGGGTCCTGGGATCAAGCCCCACATCAGGCTTCCTGTTCAGTGGGGAGTCTGCTTCTCCCTCTCCCTCTGCCTCTCTCCCCATGCTCCTTCTTTTCATTTCTCTCTCTCTCAAATAAATAAAATTTAAAAAAAAATTATAGTGCATTATAGTTTTACATAATACTAGACCATTAGATAATAATACCCAAACTTCTCTTATAACAAAAGAAAATTCATGGGCTACTATTAATACTATTCTAACTCCTTTTCTTTGTCCTACACATATTAATATAGTAATAAAATAGAAAGACACTAGATGGTCTCCTTCCTTTACCATCTCTCTCTGTGTCTCAGCATATATGTTCTTTTTCTGCAAACTTTATTTTTCACAGCATTGGTTAATCCAAAATAAATACTTGAGGCAGTGACTTCATCTCTTTTGGGGATTTGTAGAACTCTATTATTTAAATTTGATACTATTTTTCATCCTGCATGATATAGTTTAATTATAATGAATTAAAATTGATATTAATCTGAGAGTTTTATGAGACTCTGAAATACTACAAGATGCTGAATTAAAGACAAAAATAACTGATTTAGAAAACAATGCTAATTTATAGCTAAATAGATGAATTTATTATATATTTAACTAATAATTAATTCTTTAATGCTAAAATTTTTAGTCTGACCACAACTGCACAAAGAAACTATAGAATTAACATTAGGAAATGTCAAATATTTGGTGAATAGCACCATTCTAGAATTTTTAAATTTAAGTTTAGATTTATTTGTAAATTGTTTAAATAGGTTTTCTCATAAATTTACCTTACCTTTTTTGTTGTTGTTGTTTAGACATTATTATTATGTCTCATTAGAAAATTTGGAAATTACCAAAATTTGAAAGGAAATAAATCAGTCATATTCCAAATATTCTAAATGAGCTACAATTAATGGTCAGTGGAATTTACTTCTAGTTCTCTTATATACATATATAATTTGATGGTTTTGTTTCTATTGAATATATCATGTTATATCCTACTTTCATGAATCATGTTACATGAACAGTCCCCATGTCATTCAAAATTTTATAAATTTCACTTAAAATTACACATAATATTCTCTCAAACAAGTGTACTAAATTTACCTACCCATTCCAGTTTTCACTATAATAAAATATTATTTTGAATACACTTTTCTATAAATTAGTCTTCCCCCTTCACCACTCAGATGTTGGTCTCGTTCTTTTTAGCCATTACTAATTTGATAGGAGAAAATGGCATCTTTTTGTTTTTAAAACAATTTCTATATTCTGAACTTTGATAACACACACTTTCAGTAGTTTCACACTTACTCAGGCTCTTCCACTAAAAGAAATTGGAGGGAAATGTGGACATTAATTCAAGGGTGGTGAGGTGCAAAATAACCCAGTAAATTGCTTTTGAAAACAAACCATTCCTGTCAAGAAGCCTGTTATTGCCCACTATTGCTCTCTTGATTTCCTTGCTCTTCATTTATCATCCCTAGTGTGGAGCAGAACCCAGTTTCTGAGGTTTAGACTCAGAAGTTTGTAGCTGGAGATGCCAAAGCAGTGACAGGAGCATCAGCATCTGTGTAACTAGTGACATGCCAGTTAATGTGAAACAACAGATTCTCCTGGGGTAGAGGGAGCCCTGGTTTCTGTGGTGTAACTATTTCCATCATATATGATTTCAAACTTCCCACATGACATCTTTCAGTGTGGAGCTAAGAACAGATGCTGGGTAATACAACATTAATGCAGTAATGGTGTGTTGTAGGCATAACCTTAAGAGCATTGATAACATTAAAATGCAGTAAAATAGTTAGGAAGTGATGAGTTTTCAGAATTTCCTGACTTTGTTTTAAACTTCCTCCTTAATTAAAATTTTATATAATTTCAATTTCAGTAACAGTGGTTTTTAACAACTTGTTCATAAATTTCCTTTAAAAAATTAGCAGTTGGGTGTTGGGAGGTGGAAGGGACCACCTGCAGCACCACAGTTATCCTCTGACATCCCACTGGAAATAGCCCACGTACAGAAGGCACAGAGTATGCTTTTTTTGGAAACCTCAAATATACTCAAAATAGTTCCCCTTTTTGCCAACTAATGGACAACATTCTTATTAAGACAGAATTTCTTTTTTTAATTTTTTTATTAACATATAATGTATTATTAGCCCCAGGGGTATAGGTCTGTGAATCACCACGTTTACATACTTCACAGCATTCACCATAGCACATACCCTCCCCAATGTCCATAACCCCACCACCCTCTCCCTACACCCCTCCCCCAGCAACCCTCAGTTTGTTTTGTGAGATTAAGAGTCTTTTATGGTTTGTCTCCCTCCTGATCCCATCTTGTTTCATTTATTCTTTTCCTACCCCCAAACCCCCCGTGTTGCCTCTCAACTTCCTCATATCAGGGAGATCATATGATAATTGTCTTTCTCTGATTGACTTATTTCGCTAAGCATAATACCCTCTAGTTCCATCCACGTTGTCGCAAATGGCAAGATTTCATTTCTTTTGGTGGCTGCATAGTATTCCATTGTGTATATATACCACATCTTCTTTATCCATTCATCTGTTGATGGACACCTAGGTTCTTGCCATAGTTTGCCTATTGTGGACATTGCTGCTATAAACATTTGGGTGCATGTGCCCCTTCACATCACTACATTTGTATCTTTAGGATAAATACCCAGTAATGCAATTGCTGGGTCATAGGGTAGTTCTATTTTCAACTTTTTGAGGAAACTCCATGCTGTTTTCCAGAGTGGCTGCACCAGCTTGCATTCCCACCAACAGTGTAGGAGGGTTCCCCTTTCTCCACATCCTCGCCAGCATCTGTCATTTCCTGACTTGTTAATTTTAGCTGTTCTGACTGGTATGAGGTGGTATCTCATCGTGGTTTTGATTTGTATTTCCCTGATGCCAAGTAATGTGGAACACTTTTTCATGTGTCTGTTAGCCATCTGGATGTCTTCTTTGCAGAAATTTCTGTTCAAAGACAGAATTTCTATTACTTATTTCTTATTCTAACCCTGACTGTGCAAAGAAACTATACAATTAACATTAGGAAAGGTCACATGTTTGGTGGATAGTACCATTCTAGAATTTTCTTAACTTAGGTTTATTTGCAAATTGTTTAAATTATTTTTAATGAGAGAGACATGTAAATGCAAACAAATTTTAGGCTTCCTTATAAATTTTTAAAGACTTAATACTTTCCTTTGTTTCCATTTTCGTGATTAAATATGTAGTCAGGAAGACAGTACATTGCTAAAATGTAATGTTAATAAGCATCATGCTGTTCATTTATTTGTTCATTTATTTATTCATTCAATAAATGTACATTAAATGCCTAAATTTCCACATCCTTCCTACTCCACATCGCTATTATCCCTTGCTGGCCCTACTGTGATTCTAATGATTCTCTTGGCTTCTAGTTTTGGCCTCCTACAATCTATTCACTATGAAGCAGCCAAAGGGATCTTGTTATACATCAATCAAAGCATGCAATTCTCCTCTTAGAAATACATCTCATAGGATAAAATCTAATTTCCTTACCATGGCCTAGAGTGCTCTGTAGTAATTTAGACTAACTCTCATCTCAATTGAGTCATTTCATCTTTGTTCCATTGACCTTCTTTCTCTTCTTGAACATACACCAATGTTATCCTTACCTTTAACTATTTGTACTTGTTCTTGCTGCTGCCTAGAATTCTCTGAATCTTGGCATAGCAGGTTCTTTCTTGTCATTTTTATTTCTCCTCCGAAGTCACCTCCTCAGAGAAGATATTTACGAACACCAATTTAAGAAAGCCCCCTATTCCATGTCACTCTTTTATTTTATTCATAATATATCTATTCAAAATTATCTTATTTATTAATTTATACTGCTTATTGTCCATCTCCATCCTTACTTGAACAGAAGCTCCATGGGAACAAGCTCTTGTCTGACTTCTTTAACCTTTGAATCTCCAGTACCTAGTGGACATATTTGGCACACAATACTATTTAAACAAATAATTGTTAAATGAATTTATGATTTCTGATTTATGAAATAAAATTTAGTTATAAGAAAAGTTTGGGTAACTTAAATTACAGTTTATATGTCTAGAATGTTGATATACTTCCCCATTAGGCACATGGTTTGTGTTATGCCATGTGCTAATCCACAATTTGATTCTTACAAAGCTTAAAACTTCATATGAGAGATAGTCTAGAAAATTATTATACGTGGTAACTTGCCTCTCCATTCCTCTCTGACCTGAACACTATTACTGCTGTCTTAGTATAGCATTTGGTTTCAGATGTTTACAGCTCATATCTAGGCAAATGTAACACCACAAATGTTTCATCAGAAATATACTATCTAGGGGCGCCTGGGTGGCTCAGTGGGTTAAGCCGCTGCCTTCGGCTCAGGTCATGATCTCAGGGTCCTGGGATCGAGTCCCATATTGGGCTCTCTGCTCAGCGGGGAGCCTGCTTCCCTCCCTCTCTCTCCCTCTGCCTGCCTCTCTGCCTACTTGTGATCTCTGTCAAATAAATAAATAAAATATTAAAAAAAGAGAAATATACTAAGAAATTATATATTGTCTTCTAAGAATCTTTTGTTTTTATTCATTAACGTGAGCTAAATTAAGAAAGTACAAATAACTACAAAATATTTTGAATATGTTTTAATAAGCTAGTTTACCTTAATGCATATTCACTATAAATTTTAGAATTTAGACTATCAAGGATCATAACTAAATATCCATGAAGAAGCAGGCAGTTCATTATTTGTGTGAATGTGCATATTTTGAGTTTTTATTTTTAATAATTTATTTTATTTTTCTTTCTAGCTTTAAACAGACAACAGATATCTTGGTCAAATCAAGGAAGACTTTTAAGGGCATTTTAGAGGCCAAACTTCTTTCTTAGGGCAGGTCATAATCATTTGAAAATTTAAAGGTGGTAGGAGTAACATGATCAGATGTTTGCACTTGAAAAATCACTTCGGTGATTGTGGAAAATATATATAGCAGAGGAAAAAGATGTAAGGAGATGAATTACAAGGTTATTATTATAGGATGATTAAATGATAGTGATGGTCTGGACTGGAAAGGGGCAGGGGTGAAGTCTCGGGTGGGTCCTCAAAGAAGAATACATCTTTTCCATTTGATTTAAAGTTGCAAAAAATTCATTGTGTCGATTTTGCAGCTTCTAATAAATCTGTAATTTATTCTGATGTTACCATAGATGATGTAATTTCATCATTTAACCTACTACTTTTGGTAACTCCAGGTTATTAAGTTAGACTGTATAACCAAAGCCACTGACTTAAACACTGATGAAAAATACATTTTATGTTTTCCCTCTGTCCTCTTCTTCCCAGTAGCAGCAGAGAAAGGGCTAGGAAGCAATGTTCTAGGTGCAAGCTTCGATGTTAACTCTCTTACTCACAGGCTCCCTTCTCTAGTACCTAAGTAAGTAATACAGTATAAAAGGACCAAGAGGATACTTGGGACGCTTGGATTTAATTCATACATTATAAAATCAAAATGCTATATTGACATCATCACATTTACAGATACTTCCTCTGTGAGCATTTCAAAAACTGAAATTATTTTGAGCATCTAATCTTGTATACTAACTCATTCTTACAAGTCCATCATCATAATTTTAAAAACACATATTTGTGATTATGGCACAATCAAAGATTATTATCTAGGAAATGTTATCTCTCCAACTATTTTGAAGTAATCAAATTGTTGTCTTTTGCTATGCTTTGTGTGGGATCAATTTGAGAGCTCAAGTGGATGAATTCAGCCTGCGTATTTCTAGGCTGACAAACAGCTTACATTTAAAATCATCTCTAAGGGTACTTGGGTGGCTCAGTCAGTTAAGTATCCAGCTCTTGATTTCCACTCAGGTCATAATCTCAGGGCTGTAAGATCGAGCTCCACAGTGGACTCTCCTTTGGGCATGGAGCCTGCTGAAGATTCTCTCTTCTCTGCCCCTCCCCACCCTCTCTGTCTCCCTCTCTAGAATAATAAAGAAGATAAAATAAAATTACCTCTAAAATATACATATTCCTTTCATTAACTTTGAAGTATGACTATCCACTTAAAATCTTTTCCAACATTAATGCTGTACGTAACACTTCCAGTTTTGTAACAAGCACGGAAATAGAGGAGAAATTATCAGAACAAAATAATATTTTGTGCATCTCTGAGCTTGACTTAAAGATAGCACCTCTGCATCTAAACTAACTTGGGTTTTCCTAGATCTTTTCCAAAGTTTCTTTTAGTTACTAGTAAATTAACACAACAGTCCCAACATATTATTTTCTTCGTCTATTTAGACTCAGAAACAATTAGATTGGGAAATTTCTCAGTGGAATACATTATAAGAATAGAAAGAAAAATTAAAAATAATCCTCCAAGATTTCCTTACTACCAAAATAATTTTAGTTTATTAAATACAATCTTAGTCCATGAAGCTGTACCTTAGTATTAGAATGTACAAATAATTAATTACAAATAATAATTGGGAAAATCGGCAAGCCCTCCTAAAGCTTGCATTCTAGGGAATATCAGGAAAATAAAGAACTAACATCAAATAATAAAATCTCTTTATGCGTAGGTTTAAGGATTATAAGAGAAAAAAAGTGGCTAATATAGAGAATAAAAGAACTAGACTGATTTGACTAGAATGATCAGGTCAAATCTCTAAGTAGGCAATGTCTGGGCTGAAATTTAAAGGAAAGGAACCAGCCTTACCACAAAAGTAGTGATAATAGTCATAGGAACAGGGAGTGCAGGAAAGAGCCCATCATGTCCAAGAATCTGAAAGGAGGCCAGGGCGACTAGTATATAGTGGTACAGGATACATTGGAGATATCCTGGGGGGCGGGGGAACCATGAAAGGCCTGGCCCTGATTGCATCTCAGACTCATTTCATTCTATTCTCCTCTCATTCCGACTTTCCCTGTAACCCCATCTTTGAAGAATTCCATTGGAACTCTGTACTTCATTCTGTGGGAAAGCATCAGCATTCTTTCAGGAATGAGTGATGCAACCTGATTAAAAATCATTTTTGGTGTGGTGTAGAAAATACACTGGTGTGGGAAAAAGGGGAGTTCGTAAGAAGAGAGCAAGTTGTAGAACCTATCAGAATGGGCAGGTTCTTTTCCAGAAAGGATCCATTTATGGAATAATTTAAGTTTTTTACTGCTCTGAGGTGCAAAGTAAATTACCAGACCTTTTCAAGGACGAAAGACTAAAGAATGGATAGGGAGACATTTTATACACTTCCTAGAGAACAATATACATTGTAGAATGTTTCTTATACAAATTATGAAAATATGTAAGATTTAGTAATAAAATGATTGGGAAAGCAAAGTTGCTGGAGAAAAATGTCTAGATCATTTTGTTTGACTCCTTTCCAAGGGTTGGACTCCCCTGAAGGACATTCATGGCGTATGTTCTCTCAACCTCAGTTAAAACACTGTCTGTGATGGGGAATGAATTCACCACTGTACTGGTAGCCCTTAGGTTTATCAGTAGTCAATATATTATGGATCACTGATCAATTCTGGAGTGATTGAACTAGTTTCTGATAAAATCTAGCTCATAGGATCAACCAATAGCTTTCTCTAACATTTTTCCTTTTCTCTCCTCTTTCAGTGAAAGATGATTCATTCAGGAAAGATGAAACATATCTAGATAGTTTAATCAAGTATTGAATTAGAGTCTTAAAAGAGAAAACAAAACCTTTTTTAAGCGTTGCTAGAGTGAATGTCTGCTGGCTTTGACAAAAACTAGAAATTGCTGTGGAAAAGAACCCCCCCCTTGTGGTCCATCTACCTGCAGCTCCCATGTGGAGGGACCACAAGAGAAGCCCCGAGGGCACTGGCACCCCCAGTACCTGGGACACCCATAGACTCAGAGCTCTGCCCCCCACTTCAAGAGCAGCAGTGGCTTCTGCGTTTCCAAGCCCTTCCAGCTCCCCACCCTGACTCTCAGTGGCAAGAGCATCTGGGAAATAGTTTTATATAGAAAAAATATAGCATACTTTCTCCAAAAATAAGTATGTTTACATGATAGTATCAAAACTAACAAGAAAACCCAGCCAAACCTGGATTTTTGGAAATGTTAGAAGATGTTAAAGAAAATGAGTAAAATGGCTCTTCACTTCTAAATTGATTTCATGATATAGAAATTCAGATTATTAGAGACACCATTAAAGTTATAGGACAAGAAAACCTGTAACTATTGAAGCTATATCATAAAAATATCTGAAAGGGAGATTTACCCAAGATACAGAAAATAATGATTAATACTACTTGATCACCAATAATCATAGGTAACAATATGGCTACTATATTTAGTTACTTTCCACATTTTCTTTTTCAGGGTTATGACAACATCATGATGAACAACAGTGTATAAAACCTTTTACTCAGAATTTCCAATTTTTTTAGAAAAGTTTCCTAGAAGTAAAATTACTGAATTACAAGACAGAACCTTTCAAAGACTTGGCACATATTTGATAATTGTCAAATTGGTATCTGAACAGCAATGCCCATATTTTATCATTAAAGAATTTTTAACATTGTGGTATTCAAAAATTCTTTGTTAATTAGGCAAATATACTCTCTCATAATTTTTATTATTTTAATTACTATTGAGATGAGTATATTAATATATTTAATAACTACTAATATGTTCATGTCTTGAAGTTCTGTTTATGGTCTTTTCTCTGTTCAATATTGGTAATTTTCCTTAACATTTTATGATCAATTTATAAAGCAAGGCTATTAAAGTTGCCATGCCATATTTGTAGCAAATTTTTTCAAGCTTTCATTTCAATGTTATTGATGCTAGATCAACATAGTTCATTGTTATGCAAAATAATGAATTCTCATTAGAAAACACTTCTAATATTTATTGCACACAAACAAGTCATAGGATAATTGATATAATTTAAGTCCACTTATAAGAAGTCGCAAAGCAGAAAATAATGAGGCAATGTTTCAATGGGTATATATATATGACATGTTTTCTGTTCTCTGACATGAAAGACATATTCTTTTCAAAAAGAAGAGTGATTAGCACAAAATTCCGTACAGTATTACCTTGAGAGGAGGGCAAAGGGCAATCAGAAAAAGACTCATAAGGTGGTGACAATGTTATTCCTTTGGCTGCTAAGTAGGTTGGTGTTCTGTAGTAGTGGTTGTTGATTTATATAATAGTTTTTAAGGTACTAATTTTTATAACTTATTTCAAGGTTGTAAAAGTTAAAAGGAGGTTGAAGAAGCTGAAGAGTAAGAAAGTTTATTGAATTTGGTACTTTACAACTGTGTATTACTTGCTAGGGCTACCATAATGAAGTACCACAGACTGGGTGGCTCAAACAATAGAATTTACTTTCTCACATTTCTGGAGGTTAGAAGTCTGAGATCAAGATGTCAGTAAGGTTGGCTTCTTCTGAGGCCTTTTTCCTTGGATTATTGATGGCCATCTTCTCCCTGTCCTCACTCTGTGTGTGTTTGTGTCCAGATTTTTTCTTCCTATAAGTACAATAGTCACATTGGATTAGAGCTGACCCTAATGACCTTATTTTAATTTAATTACCTCTTTAATGACTATCTCTAAATATAGTCACATTCTAAGGTACTGGGGTTTGGGCTTCCACATGAGAATTTTGAAGGGACTAAATTCAGCCCATAACAAAGTTATTGGTAATTTCAAGAGGAAAACTTCATCAAAGAGTGTGGGTAGAAGTCCTATTTCTCTAAGCCAACCTCATAGAGTTTACATTCTAAAGAGAGGAAGCAAGATCAATTACTCAATATATAACAACAGATAATGATAATATCTGAAGAAGAAAGTAAAGCAAAGGGAGGTAAGTAAGTAGTGATGGAAGAGAGCAAGGGCTATATTTTCAATATGAGTGGGAGGAATGGCTTGCTCTGATGGGATGACACTGGAAAAGAGAATCAAATGAAGTGAATGATTGGTCCATGCAAGTGCTCTTATTAGGACAAGTGCTCCTATTAGAACAATACAAAGCCCTATTCTAGAAGTATGTTTGGATGTTCAAGGAACAGCAAGGAGACCAGTGTTACTGGGGTTGGGCGGGGGAGAGTAGAGACAATTAGGGTAGAGAAATAGATGGAACCTGAATCATCACAAGGTTTATAGATCATGGCTAAAGACTTTGGATTTTAGTCTAAATGTGATGAGAAGCCATTGAAGCATTTTAAGATAGGAAATGGCATGATCAGATTATATTTTATAAGTCTTACTTTATCTGTTCATTGGAAGGAAGTAGAAATCTCATGAATGGTGGGGCGGGGGAGAAAAACCTCTATGAATTTCTAGAAACAGGGAAAGTGGTTAGAAGCCAAAGGTGACAGTCCAAGCAGGAGATGAAGTCAACTTTGACTAGCATGGTCACAGTAGAAGTGAGAATTATAGTCAGGATTTGTTCAGAACATGACCCAACAATATTTTCTGATAATTTGATAGTGAAAGAGGACTTGGCATAATTCAAAGAATTTAGATTAACCAACAGAATCATCTATTTTAACAGAATCACCTACTAAAAATAGATGATTGGAGAAAATAAGGAGTTCAAATTTTGACGTGCTAGTTCATGCTATGTCCATTAGTCATCCAGGTGGAGATAGATTTAAAAAAAGAAGAATCATCATCTAGCAAAACTGAAACCAGCTGAGGTCAGATAACAAATTTGTCAGAAAACAAAGTAACATAATTATGTAACTATCTGCAATTCATACCAGCCTGGATATAGAGATAGCAGATGGTTGTTGATGTTGCCCCAAGTTGGCAGCTTATGTGGTTAATATAGGAGATCAAGGGAAACAGCGATTCTTTACTTTCAGTTAAAGAATAATTAAAATAGCTGAGCAGAGAGTTTGTATCCAATAAAATGTTTTCAGCTGTCAGTAACAAACCCTCAACTCAAAATTGCTTAAGAAGACCTGAATAGAAACCAAGAGTCAGAGATGGCGGAGAAGTAACAGCTGAGACGACATCAGGTAGCAGGAGATCAGCTAGATAGCTTATCAAACCGCTGCGAACACCTACAAATCCAACGGGAGATCGAAGAGAGGAAGAACAGCAATTCTGGAAACAGGAAATCGACCACTTTCTGAAAGGTAGGACTGGCGAAGAAGTGAATCAAAAGCGACGGGAGGATAGACCGCGGGGGAGGGGCCGGCTCCCGGCAAGCGGCGGAGCAGCGGAGCACTAAATCGGGACTTTTAAAAGTCTGCTCCATGGAGGGACATCGCTCCAGAGGCTAAACCGGGGTGAAGCCCACGCGGGGTCAGCGTGGCCCCAGGTCCCGCAGGGTCACAGAAGGGTGTCTGAGTGTTGCAGAGCTAGCGGGTGTCGGAGCGGGAAGCCGGCTACAGAGACAGAGCCTAGGAGTGAGCTCTCAGCTCGGGGTTACCTTGAACCGGTCGCAGGCTGGGTGAGCTCGGAGCGCGGCCAGAGGCGAGGAAGACGTGGGTGGTCCGGGGCTTTTCTCTGAGGAGTGGAGCCCCGAATCTCAGCTCTTCCGGGCGGAGACTAGGAGGCCGCCATTTTC